>APFE030815280.1:22489-118873 GCA_000404065.3 Pinus taeda | reverse complement strand
CATCAATGATTTTATAAACTGCTGTAAGCACTACGGGGTAAAAGTTCAGAGACTACTGTGTGAGTTTTATTTACATAACCTTGTATTAGAACAGGAGACCGAGCTGAACCCTGGCCCTTTTGTTGGGGATATCCAATTACACACATTTATTTCATTTGGGGTTAATCTAATTAAATGACTCAAAGCCTATAATGCTTTCCAAAGACAAGAAACAGATTAGATTTATGGATAAGAGCTGAGCCTAGGGATCCAGTACAGTTGTGGAGAAAACATAGAAACCTCATGAAGGCTCCAGGTGTAATTGAAACATTAGGACCCATGCATGAGGCAATCATTCGGTAGGGATTGGAATACTTTTTCTCTATCAAAGACCCTGCCATTGATGCAGCTAAGTTTCGGTACCAAATCTCTAATCCGAATATCCAGCTCAGGGAACCATTTAAGTATGAGAATTTTAAATTAGCTGCCAACCACTTGCACCTATATGGCGAAATTGTTTTGAGGGCAGGGCCATCCTGGTTAGGATATAGGTTCTGGAGTCCAATTATTTGGCACCCTGCACCCGGATACCAAGCCCTGTATGAGATGTCTGAGGGTCAGATAAGCCATTTCTTTGAATACCTAGTTACGCATCATGATTGTAGGCCTTCACATGAGATTCCATCTCCAGCCTACTCACTCACTGCCTTACACGTAAACTACAATGTTTTCATGAGGGCATGAAAAATGGTAAGCAGGGGGGTGTGTGGAGTACTAAAGAAGGTATGTTTTTGATGATTATTTCAACGTCTTTTCATTAGAACTTACAAACCTTTTTGCATCATGAACTCGGAAAACGATAAAGAGTTGTAATAAAACATGTGAGATTAATATGCAAGACGAAAATGCTGACAATTGTCATTTCCTTATGCAGGAAGGAGGAAAAATGAGAAGTTGCCATTCCAAAGGAAAGGACAAGGATGGGTTAACCGTTGTCCCTTTGACGGGAGACCGTATGCAAACAAGACAAAGCAAATCAAAGCGAATCAGCCCGGGAAAGGAAGTGGAAATATTAGCTCGGCACAAGAAAGAAAAGAAATGACTGAGGACTAACGGTTCGGCAAATCCCTCAGGATCCTTGATCCTGAGGGATCGATGTTTTATCTATTTCTGCACTTAGATATCTCCGCCTTCACCCTTATAAAAGGGGCAACACTGTTAGCTCGGAGGGGAGAGTTGGATGTTGTTATGTTTATGTAATTTCTTTTAAGATCAAAAATTTGATGATCGAGTCTCGTTAAAGAACTTATCTATTGTAATTTCACTTTATGCATTAATACAAACTTGGTTACTATTTCATCTTTGAGTCTGGAATAACTTCAAGCGGTGTACCCCTGGAGGCTAAGGGCCCGGCCCTGGAGGACACTTGCTCTTGTACCATTACATTTGGTCTATGCGTGGTTTGCTTATCGACGTTATTTGGTAATCTGATATGTTTTGTAAGTTTACATCACATGCTCTATTATGTTTAATTTATAAAGGTTTCTAAAGACAAAACTATTGTATCGACTCTGTATCGTATCACTGTTCCTTTAGGTGTTATAATACTGCTGACCTTTACAAAATACTATTTCTGTTTAATTACAGAGCTTTTGTGTTGTGCACTTGTTCATTAGCATTACATAATTCATCTTGGAAGTTATGTTCTTTGCGATTATTGGATTTATAAACAATGTTGTTCTATTTTGAAATGCAGTCGCACTCTTTCTAACTAAGGGGATACCCAGATCAGATTACTGTTTAAGTGTGCTGTGTGTATATATGGTTTTTAGGCATTGTTCCATAATTTATCAGTTATCAGCGTTGTTCCATTTGTGTGTGTTATTTAATCCGCCCTTAAGAGTGAAGGATTGCCGTTGATTCCTGTAGATTACGATTAATGCATTCGATCTTATAGACTTAGGTGTTACTGCTTGTTAGACTTAGTTGTTGTTCTATTTCTTAACTGCTGTTCATTTCAGGTTTGCTGTTCCATTTCAGATTTGCTGTTTGATTTCTTAATTGTTGTTCCATTTCTTATCTGTTGTTCCATTTCTGGTTATTTGTTATTTTGTTGTGAAGAACGATCTCAGGCTGTAGTGAGCATTGACATCTACTGTCCGGCTCCCAGATCCACGATCTGTTCTCTGGTTTCCTTTTCCATCAATTTCCAAAGGGATGGGTTATTGCTGCCGAACCCTTGACTGATAAATTGCTTAGTTTTCTTAATGTGTGGTTTAATGTTTTGAAATAGTTAACAAGCATCCGTTTACTCTTGTATTTTCAAACACTGTGCTACTAGCATTACTCTGGCAAAAGATAGCCTCAAACTGAGACACTCTTTGAAATAACAAAATGTTCCCGGATTGATGTATTAATGTGAGGTAATTAGAGGTGAAAGAGACCATTTTTATAGCTCCACAGGGTCTGCTAGATGAATCTTATAAGGAATCCAATTCTAAGACTCTTAATGTACTATTGTACAGCATGAGACCAAGAATCAAATTTACATTTTCTGTTATGGTAAATAGTCTTGTAGGAGCCTTGGTTTAGCACTAGTATCGAGTTATAATGGGTCTAGTGAACAACTTAGGATAAAGGAGTCAGTATAAGGATATTATTTAATTCTAAGTACTATAGTCTATTCCTACTAAAGGATTGAAGCTCTTAAAAATCCCTATTGCTTCCCTCATCCCTTAGGCCTGATACTAATATTACAACGTGTCTCAATAACAATAGATAATTGTATACAATTGTCTAAAAGGGTGGAGATATAGATAAATAGGGTAACTGGTTACTCCTTGTAATTAGTCATTATTTCTTGCACACTTAAGCACTCCATTATTTTGTAAGATTTCATTGGAGACCCTAATTATGCTTTGATGTCCAACCTGAGGACTAAACAGATGCCTTGTTCTCATCTCAATCATCAGCTAGTGTTTCATAACCCTGTTGAGATAGCTGAGTCTTCAATTCCTCTGAAACTTTGTAAACCTCTTTTCCCTCTCTCCAAGGTTCTTTCCACGATCTACATTTCTCCCATTGTGCATCTTCCATGCTAAAGAGTTACCTAACACAGAGAAGAATAACACAAGAGTTTATCTTTCCAAAAAGATGATCTAGTAGAATATTTCCTTCTGAGGGTTGTTATCCTTTTTTGCAAATGGAAAGAGTTCAATGTATTTCTTGATGATGATATCTTGACAGAGACGTTTAGTAGATATGGTCCTCATAATGTTTTCTGCAGCAAGGGCTCTCCTAAATAGATGAATGTGCATTAAACCTCATTCTGTGCAGTCTTCAAACTTTGCATGAGGTGGCCTTTTAGGATAGTTGAAGAACTTTGATAACAACCAATGAAGTATATGATGAACTTTTTCATGCATGTTAAGGTCAGAAGCCAGTCAAATTCTCTTAACAAGATTATGTATTTTGCTAGATTTCAATTTAATTCATTCCAACTAAATGTTATATCTAATAATTTTTGTATTTGTACATGTCATGCTCGGAGGCTATTTTGCTTTGAAAAGGGTTGAATATCCATCTACAGATTTATTGTATCCATTTCCATTTGGAATGAATAAACCGTTTAAAAGTTTTTTCACCGCCCTCGAAAGTAATAAATACTCTATTGATATTCATATTCATCTCTAGTATATCAGCACTATTTATGGAGGAACAGAAAAAGGGACTTATGTAGTATGGTCGGATGTGTGCCATCATTTGCTTAATTATAATTTATCATTTATATTCCCAGAATGACAATCTGCAACTTGGTAAAACTCCGAAGTTGGACCAATGAACTAATTAGGGTGGTGAGTTGGGGTCTCTCAACTATTTTTGTTGTCTTCGGAAGCAATTAGCAATCTATTTATTTCGATATTTATCTCTATTATATGAATATCGTATATAGAAAGACAGAAAAATAGGACCCGGCTAATATGTTCGTGGCAATTTTCAGTTATAATTTAGTTTTCAGCATGGCGCTACTACTATGTGCAATTCTTTACTAGTTTGGAGAATTGATGGCTTAGACTTCCTTGATTGGATATGCTATGCCAATAACAATTTGGCATGTTCTGCGATGATTAAGGCTAGAAGTAAGAACTATTAATTAACCCTATTTCATGCCAAGCAAATCTTCCCACAATCGCATTTAGGGAGGGCTAACCAAATCCAAATCCATTTTAGTAGTGAATTTCCTTTAAAGCAGTCAAGGTAGTTCTTGTACCATGATTCAAATAGTTGAAATACATTTATTTATCTTAAGATGTGAAACGAATGCCTCAAAAATCACTGAAATAATACTAGTATTCATGCTATCATAAAGGTGAATCCAATTTACCTCATTGGCCAAGAAAATAATTGTTCTTCTAACAACTAAGTTGAGCCATCTTCACCCAAAGCTCGTAAGGGCACAGTCTATGGATTCCTATCATAGCTAATTATAGGAGCCCATGCAGTAGTTGCATGAACAATTCAAGAATTCCTCTTCCTCTTTGATCTGCTCCCTATTGACAGTGCATGAAACAACGACGCTGATAATTTAATTTCTGCAAGGTGGAAGAAACAAAATAGCAAACCCAGGTAGTGGAATTACTTCCTTGCCATTCTCATTTTTTTTTGGAGGCCTTTGAAGGCCTTTGAGAGATGACATGGTTCCTTTCTTGGAGGCCTTTAAGAGATGACACAGTTTCTTTCTTGAGACTACTGAATACAGAAGAGGTAGACTCTATCTTGACATCATTAACAACATGTGCTATCTATTTTCTAGACTCTAAGTTATCATAGACATTCTCATGTCTCCCCTCTGCCTCCTGGCCAAAAGGTTTTCTTGCTTTCTCATAAAGACATACACATAGAACTAGATAGACAGATAGTTCGAAACAGAAACTGCCTTAATGTATTTTGTAAAGTTTAAATCGAGTTTTGGCATCCTGAAAAAACAACCCTTATTTCCGAAGCCATGTGTTTCTAAGATTTTCATTTCTTTTAAGTTTCTATAATATATCACAAATAATTTGATTCAAGCTTTTCGGTTGGATTCAAACAAAAAATTGTTCATAAGAATAAGAATCCTCTGACGGCCCATCTTTAATATAAAAATATGCACCAGCTATTTGTTCCTGAATGGCTTTACTAGGTTGCTCCCAGGTCTTGGACCTAACGATCGTTCGAGTTATTGAAAACCCTCCTGTATGAAAACTAACGGTAATGCTACGATGCTACTGTATACATCCCCAAAATTTGCAACATCGCCCCATGCAACAGTGGAAACACGGGAAGAAATGCCTCAGATATCCCAATTTTGTTTCTACTTAGCTAAATTTTCAATATGATATTTCTATTTTAGCCATTTAGTATATTGCAGCATGCTTATCGAAGACGAAAGGAATTGTAAATATAGAAAATCTCATCCTATTCCTCAACAGCATATCCATTAGACTTGCCAGCCCTTGACAAAGAGCAAAGCCCAAGGCGGGCAATGAGCAGATTGCAGAATCATCTGAAAGCTCTTTGCGCGGTCTGCGTCTGATTTTGTAAATAAATACCCTGCTTTTCATTTATTACACTCTGTTCCAAATTGCCGTGGGATGTTGATTCAGCTCTAGTATTGGGGAATGCCCATTAAGAGTTGCTGAGCTCAACCCAAGGTCCATAGGCTTGCTGCTGAGGACAGTGATGTTATTATTATGAGTTTGAGAAGATAGGAATTTAGTTATCATGGCATTAGAAGGTAATGGAATTTATGTGTTTGATGATCTCACAAACTATAACAAGGTTTCTACTAATTCAGCCCCGAATTATCAAGCATCTTCTGCGAGTTGGCATTCCGCCATTGTGGGCTGTGTTGTGAACATAAACCACCATTCATCTGTTCAAGCAACAACACAGTGCTCGTTTCGACTTGTTAACTCTTCTTATAACTTAGATGAACTCTTGCCATTTTCAGTCCAAGTCCTGGACAATGTGAACAGAAGAAACGCAGCAGGATTGTCCAGCACTCCTTCGATTGATTTATGCATCGAAAGTTTTAGGAAGTTTTGCACGCTTTTACTATCCTATATTCCCTTCAGCAGAAATTGATTACAGAGGAAGAATAAAAATTAGTTGAGAGTGAGAAGGTGCATGCTCAAGGGTGCTGGATTGTTGAACTCTTTCCATGCAGAGGCAGTTTCTGACATAGCATATGTCTAGAACAACCTACCCACTTCAACATTGCAGAAGAAATCCCCTTCACATATGGCGTGGAAAAGATGCTCAGCATAAAACATTTGGGGACCTATGGAATTCCACGATGCACATAATATGGATGAGAATCAAACAAGTTTCAATAGGTATGGGGAAAATTTCATGTGAAAGGGATTGAAAGAATGTGTTATAATATCTGTTGGTGTACATGCACTTAGACTAACTGTGTTAAGTGTACATGCATCTAGATTAGCTCAGTTAACTTATTGCTTGCATGTACAAGCTTTAGTTAGCTTTAGTTATTGCATGCACAACTAAGCTTAACTTAGTTGCTTTTATGTATATATTCTAAACCAATATGGCAGAATAGATGGATTTTCATTCTTTTCTCAATTCTTGCTCTTCCTTCCTTCTCTTGCAAGCTTGTTTATTGTTTTGCAAATCTAGATCACTGTTTCTCAAAATCTTACATGGTATCAGAGCACAGGGATTTGTAATCAGTGCACAAGCAATTTTATTTGCAGGTTCAGAAGATTGAAGCAACAACAAAGAATGGAGTCTCAATTGGAGTTTCCAAAATCGGCAATTCTCACTCCATATAATTATTTTGAATGGAAGCCAAAGATTCAACTTCATCTCAGAAGTAGAGGCTTATTTCGAATAACCATGGAAACGGAAGTTGAACCAACATTGGCAATAGAGAAATCAAGATATTTCAATCGCATGGACGAGGCCTTCGGCATCCTATGTTTATCTATTTCTCCGGAACTGCTATTTCATGTTGAATCATGTTCAACTCCAAATGAGGTATGGAAACTTTTGGAAGGATTGTTTGGAAAACAGGATGAAATATGGCAATCTTTTCTCTTTTCTCTTGGTCACTTTGACGAAGATATTTCGCATGCACTAGTAGATGAACTTGTTACCAAGTTTCCATCACCACTCATTGATGAGTATGCAGATGAAACTTCAGACCAGCATTCTGATGACGATGAGTCTCTTCTTGTGACCCCTGTTAGACCACCAGTTGTTGAACATCGAGATCATACTTCTGCACGTAGTTCGGAAGATTCTCGACCACCTTCAACACAAAAATGGCGCAGCATGAGTGATATCCTTGATGATCCTGCCTCTATCCCTCTGCTTGAGGAAGATCCGCAAGCACTCTTAGCTATGGAGCCATCCATGCCCATGCATGCTTATATGATGCATGGAACTGATGCACAAACTTATGCAGAAGAAAATGGGCATCCTGAATGGGAAGCCTCCATGGATGAGCAGCCACTGGGATACATGCAGAATTCATCTCTGGTATGCAAACTAAAGAAGTCTCTCTATGGCCTCAAGCAGACACCTAGAGCATGGCCCTGCCTCCACTGGATAAGCAGTGCAGAGTCACAGGCGAACGCAACTATATTCTTAGCGAAGTTCTATGGGCGCGCTGGGCTGACGAATATCATTGGCAAAGGTCCCGAGCATCTGAGACCTGCTATATTCAGGTCCATGTTATACGAAGCATGCGGCAGGATGGTAAATCCAGTCTATGGATCAGTAGGCCTTGCGTTGTCTGGGAACTGGGCAGAGTGCCAAGCGGGGGTGGACAGCATCCTGCGGGGATCGTTCTGTGCAGTTCCAGAGGGCGATTTTACGTATCCGGTTAGTGAGAATATCGTGCCGAAGAAAGCCATCGCTGTCCCTTGCTTGCACAGATCTGTTAAGGCCAGAGGCAGATTGAAGGGCCTCTAGCCCGCGAAACTGAAACGGTTCCATCACTCTGAGCAGAACATTTACGTGATTGTAGCGGGGTTTCTTGCCGTGTCCAGCGTCTCCGCCGCACTAGTTCTCTGGGGTCTCGTGAAATGGCATAAAAAGTCCAAAGAAAAAGTGTCAGTGTCTATTAACAGTCGAAGTGAAAATGCTTTAATTTTCCTAGCTCCGATGCTACCGCCATTACCGGCCTTTCCACCTAAGTCCTACAATGTTTGTATCAGCGATTTCATCTTCGATCCTAAAATCGACTACGCACAGGGCTTGGCTGAAGCTCAGAAATTCGTGGCCGAAGAAAACTTGCCAGAAATGGCGACGACGACCTTATCCACAAAAGCACGACCGTCTCAGGGCCATACGTCGAAGTCCGGACAAGCAAAACTATTGACGGATAACACTTTAGAGGAAAATAAGTCAAAATCCTCATGGAAGAATTCGTGGCTATTTTGGTAGCGATCCAAGCACAATGACAGCGTGAATGGATATTGCAGTGTTTCAACGACGTCGGCATACTCGTCACGGAAAGCCCTAAAGAGATCCTTATCAGGGCCAATGACATCATATTCCAGCACCAGAAAATCCAGTTCCAATTCTGGCCCTATTTACAGTGACGGTTTGCCTCTTCAACCTGCAAACAGAAGCATATCGGGTTCTCTCAGCGGCTCTGCCACGCCTGACCATAGTTACGCAATAGAGTCACCGTGTCAACAATTTTGACTACCTAGCAGTTGTCCTTTCTCTACTTTTGCATTATATTTTTGAGGGGGTTTTCTTCCCACTGGGTTTTCCCTCTTTCCTCCTTTTTTTTTATGCATTGTATATGGGTACCTAAAATGGTCGTGTTGCCGAGACTCATTCATTTTGCATCACACTCACCTAAGTTATGCTTAAGGGGGGGTATTGGTGTACATGCACTTAGACTAGCTGCGTTGGTGTACATGCACCTAGATTAGCTCCAGTTAACTTATTTCTTGCATGTGGCACATGTACACATTAACATAAGATAGAGCACACTTAGCTTTAGTTAGCTTTAGTTATTGCATGCACAACTAAGCTTAACTTAGTTGCTTTTATGTATTTATTCTAAACCAATATTGTAAAATCAATGAATTTCATTCTTTTCTCAATTCTTGCTAGCTTCCTTCCTTCTCTTGCAAACTTGTTTATTGTTTTGCAGATCTAGATCTGTGGATCTGTGGATCTCAAAAATCTTACAATGAAACACCGTCTCCTTCCTACGCCCATAGGATTAGGATTACAAAAATGATTTTACCAAAGGATGGCAAGATTTGGTAGCCGGATCCCACATAGACGGCAGCAGATATGCCCGTCCATTAACTCCGCGGGCATTGTAGCTCACCCCACTTGTTTTATCCATCAGAAGCTCCCCGGCGAAGCCTGGGTAAGCCCCCTTTCCATATATTCTGGAGCAGGCGGAGATGACCTCTAAAGGGGCAGTGACATCCCATTGGAAGTAGCCGGTGTTGAATGGATTAGTGGCGGCTCCTGCCAGAACAGCGGCAATGTTGATGATCATGCCATCGATGCCGTTTGGTGCCACCAGGGGAGGAGTCTGGGGTCCATACATGGGCTGATGAAACGGCCATGCGCACTGTCCAGGGCACTGACTCGTAGAATTCCCAACCCACGCGTATGGAATTAGCTGCTCATGCTTCTCCTCCTTCCCCTGCATCATTCGACTTCCTGTACTTGATAATACATTGAGATTGAGATTGACATGGAATCCGTAGGAGCTCATGCAGAAACCCTCCACGGTGACATCCTCGGAGGTGAGCACCAAGTACACAGCATTGGCATTTCCGGGTGATTTCCTTGGTGGCAGAGCACCCGACTTGAGGGCAGCTTCAACCAGAGCAGCAATGTCAGTCGTTTTGAGTGACTTGCCAAGGGAGTATTGTTGGTCCACCTTCTGCTTTCCAAGCATTACAACACTGGATGTGGATGTGGATGGGGTGGCCTTGTTGTTAGAGTGGGTGCCCTCGTACTTGTGCATGGTCTTCCACCAAGTGGAGGCGGAAGGCTGATTTGCTTTTCCCTCGAACGTCTTTGCCCCAAGAGATTATACAAAATCCCGCACAATGGATCGTTGAACAGGCGTGAACTGCCCATACCAAATCAAATGGAGAGGGATCACCCCACTGGCAGAGAGCAGAGGACCATCATGGTAAGTCAAAACAACAGATGCCTCTTCCACCAAACCAGCAAGTTTCCTGGACTGTCCACCAGCAGCAGCAGCAGATGCCCACAATGCCGCCATACAAAACACGCCCATCTGCAGGATCACAGTGAGTCGAAGCCGCGAACCACAAGCAGCCATTTGAATTTTGAAGGCAAGCTGGTAAAATACCTTGCAACCTTCACTGTCACTATGGATCAATCAGAAGAGAATCGAACTCGCTTATAACAACAATCAAGAAAGAATGAAGCTACAAAAACTGGTAGTGGGATAGAAAAGATGGCTGTGAGATTGAAGAGCAGAGTAGAGGGATTAGGTTTAAGTAGGGGGAGTTGTGGAAGCTAGGACGCGGTTACGCAGAAGGAGGTGGTGACAGCGATGGACAGAGGGGTCCATGCTGGCTGGCATTAGAGAAATAATTAATTTTCACCCCGGAGGTTCCAAATGCCAAATCCTCTGTTAGAAAAAGTGATGTGGTGAATGCAGGTGAGGTGAGTGGATGGAGATATTCCTAATTTCCGACTTCCTTCCCAATTTCCTCCCACCGCTAACGATGAGGAGTGTCTCTTGTGGATACCGCTATCTTCTTTTTAAGCGGTCGTGGGTTCCCTGCAGCTAGAGGCGGCGGGGCTCATCATAATGTACAATAAGTGCCGCTAAATAAAACATATAGCATCTTATTACTCAAAACATAAATATTTTTATAAAATTAATGTTTAGGGTTTTTATTTAATTTTATATCCATGGCTTCTAATGAATAAGGATGAAAATTGATGTTGTACTTAACACAAAGTGCAAAAAAATATTTTGGTTCATCCCTATATAAGAGAAATGGTGGTTTTCCGTTGAAATTTTTTGGACATTTTAATCTATTTTTGTGGCTCCTTTAAATAGTATGCCATATGTAATTGAAATACCAACTTTTTAACAATGTTCACTTTATGTGTGTTAAATTATTTTTTAGGCTCTCTTGTTTGTTAAGCTTAGAATATTGTGTTTAATACTTTTAACACACAAGACATTATGAGGTTTGGTTTTTCCATGATCAAAGTTGACTCGTGCCCTTTCCAACTATCCTTGTTCATGCATTTTCTCCAAAGACAACACTACCTCCTTTTCCTTCTTTTAGAGTAAGAAATTTACTATGATCCTTTGTCATGTGTTTTTAATATCCACTATCAATAAACCATTTTCTTACTTTGCGTTGAGAATATACATAAGTCCACACTCCTATTATTGTTGCATTCATTTCCACACCTTTACACATTGTTCTCTATGTTTGGTAATATCTTCTTTCTTTCTTTTCTTAGGAAACCCTCTTGTGCTACTTGTATAGTCACATGTTTTGTGCTTATAATTATTACACTTGTAACTTTCAATATGATCCAAGAGGTGAGTAAATAATTTGTATCATCTAGCACCACCTTCATTAAGACTTCTGGTTTTGTTGCTCATAAAACCATTCTTTGAGGTCTTCTACGATCTTCTATTTCTATTTCTCACATAAGCTCTACAATTTATTTCTTTTAGACAAGAATTATTACAAGAAAGGAAATATCCAAAGAAGAGATTTTGAATTCATTCTTGATGATCTTGTGAGAAAAATCAACTCTCTATTGGTCTTCATCTCCTTTCTTTGTTATGCTTTCATCGTTCACAAATCCACTTAGAAAATCACATCTAGACTGAAGTTCATCTCCTTTCCTGGTGCCACGTTCATTGTTGAAGGGGCTCTTGAGAAAATTGGCATAACTTTTATGATTTTCTTTCATTTTCTTTTTCTTAAGGCTTTCTGCATGATTCTTCCTAAAAGGTCTTATGACGTTCCACGTATAAAAGACCCATTTGATGAAAGGTGACCTTTGATGGCTGAGAATATCATCTAATATTTTGACACTCTTTCCAAAGTTCAAGCTTTGATTCGATTGAGCATTTGATTTATGTAGTTCCATTCTCAAGGAAATGATTTTTTCTTGTAGATTTTAATAATCTTCTTCATTTTCTTTCAACTAGAGTCTCACTACTTATTTTATCATCTTTGCATCTTCTAGTTGTGTATTTAAGATGAAAATTGTTATTTCATCAAGATCGTCATCCTTTTTCTTCTAGGGCACTAACAAGTTATGCCTCAAGGTTTACTTTCCTATCAATATTATCATCCTTTGAGTCAATTCTCTCTTCTTGATTATATTCATATTCTTTATCAACAATATTTGTGTTAGAAAGGAAGCTCTTCTTTATTAATAATAGATGCATATTTACCACTCTCTTTTGAGCAAATAATATCTTCTCTGGAATAAAAACCATTCTTCTTGGAATACATTCCTCTTTTGTGTTTATATGACTTGCTTCTATTTTGGTGTTCTTCTTCCTCACATTTGGCATATGGACATTTAGCAACAAAATACTCTATTTTACCACAACTAAAACATTTGATTCGCAGGTTACCTCGGTATTTTCCAAATATTCTTTTCAACTTTCTCATAAAACGTGACTCTTCTACATCTGATTCATTTATTGAAGAATCATTGACTTTCAGTTCTTTTGTCTTCTTTGAAACTTTGAAAGCTACTTCCTTCAAAGTTTACTTTCCTTTTTCTATCGCGATTTCATATGTAGTGAAAAATCCCATGTAGCTCATCCATCTTCATATTTTCCATATCCTTTATTTCTTTAGTAGATGATATATTTGCATCAACTATTAAGGGGATAGATCTCAACACCTTCAATACAAGCATTGATTCCTCAACTTCTTCACCAGGTTCTCGGAAAACATTGACCATCTCATCCACAGGAAGGAAGTAGACTGCAATATATTCTTTATCATTCACATTCAATCTTTTGAACTATCTTCTTTGGGTTTGAATTTTTTCTCCCTTCACTTTTTCATCTCCTTCACAATTATTTTGAAGTTTGTCCCAAATTTCCTTTCCATATTCACATGCATTACTTTGACAAACTCTTATTCAAATAGGCCACAAAAGATGGAATTCATGACCTTTCATTATTTATACAAGCATTCTTACCACCTTGATTAGATGGAGAAGTTGTTAGAGCTTTATAACCATCCACTATCTATGTCCAAATGTAAAAAACAATGTACATTACATAAGTCTTCATCCTTACCCTTCAGAAGGCATAATTTGTTCCATCTAATTATTTAGCTTTGGTTGTGAATGAACCTTCTTGACTGATCACGGTCCCTCTAATATCTCCCTTCTAGTGGTTGTACTACATTTGAAGGAACTTACTTTGATACCAATTATTGGATTCACACTTACACCAACCCAGGGACAGGGGGTGTGCATGAATTAGTATAAGAAAATTTATATCTTATTTAAATAGTCATGAGTCATAACAAATAATATCACATACAAAGCACAAGATATAAATGAGAATTTCTGTATAACAAATCTTTGTAGCCACCGACCTATTATGAAAAACTCTGTAGGAACTAACCTATAAGACATCAATCCCACCTGCTAAGATATTTGTAGGCATTAACTTATAAAAGAGACCAATCCCTTTTATTGCAAGATTTGTATGTACTAACCTATAGGAGACGCCAATCCCTTTTATTGAAATATTTGTAGGCACCAACCTATAGGAGACATTAATCTCTTCCATTGCAAGATTTGTAGGGACCAAATTAGATAGGAGACACTAATCCCTTTTTCTCCAATATTTTTATGCACCAAACTTCAAGAGACACTAATCCCAATTTTTGCAAGATTTGTATGCACCACTCTATACGAGACACCAATCATGTTTGCTGCAAGATTTGTAGGCATCAACTTAAAGGAGATACCAATTTACCTAAATTGATAAAGTGCTTGATAAAGTGTCTAAATTTTCATTCTTTAGTGAAGAACAATCACTGTTGTTAAAGGGTAAATAGAATGCATAATGCAATGTGGCATTGCTTGCATTGAATGCATCTTTTTCTGTATGCGTGGTGATTATTCCTTTTAGCTGTGATGGATTATAAGCCAATGTTCCATTATGTATGCGTACTGTTGTACCTCCTAGAGACAACCTTGGATTGCTTACAAGACCAGTGCCTCGGCACACTTAGATTCTGCGTGTCTCACATGATTTTCTAGAAATGGAGACATCACACACACACACACACACACACACACACATATATATATTGGGTTGGTTCATTCACCTAAAGGAGTGAGACATGAATTTCTAGTACTTCTTCACATGTGCAAATCTTAGAAATATGCCTGAAACAGTGGAGGCTAAGTAGTTCAAGGACTTATAGTTTAATAAGCTTTGTAGAGAAAATGATAGAGGAAAAGAAGAAAGAGAAACTCATCATATGGAGCATGAGGCTTCAAGAATTCTACACTTAACACATAGATCTTGGGTCATTAAAAGTTTCTATACTTATTTGAGTTACAAGCAGATATAGTGGACAATAAACAGACTAGGTGTTATGATTCATGAAGCACAACTATTAAAGATATATTCAATAATCCATACAGGCACATGCATTAACAATGCTGATACAAATGAACATGTGATATAATTACAGGCACTTGCATTAACTTATCGATACAAATGAATCTATGAGGAAGGCTTGAAATATTACTAACAGCTATGATTGCATGAATTCAAAGAAGAAGTATGAACATAAATTGGGTTTAATAGAGGGATAACATATTGTAATACTTGAAGGGGGAATCACCACCATTTCACTGATATTCTGAAAGATCTGTATTACAAAGCCATACAATCTGAAAATAACATGTAGTGTTTTCTTTAGAATTTCTTAACCTTTCTTAAGTCTTTCTTTCCCCTATTTATCTAGAGAGGGGAGCCTAAACATTCATTAAAACAATATATCTCTTGCCTAGTCTCAGCTATCGAGTCAACATAGATGTCTCAGTGATAGATGACTCTGTGGCCCAGAAACATTACAGAATTAAATGCCTCCTAAAAAGGAGGCACATTACAGTACAATAAATAAGTAAACAATCAGATAAAAATCTCTCCTTGCCCATCCTACGATCGTCTCTGCTTCAGGAGCTAGTCTTCTAACGATATGGATTCCTGTGATGCTTAGCCAACTTCTGTCATTTCTATATTTATTGCATTCGGCGCCGACCTCCAGATCTGTGTCACAAAGGCCCTTTTGGGTCTATGCATGCCTGGTTTTGAATGCTCCATCTCCCTTATTGAAAGCCACAACTACTTTCGGCGCCAACCCCGTCATTTTTGTGTCATAGTGAGCCTTTTTGAATTAGCCCATCTCGGCTTTGAATGCACCACTTTCTCACCTTAAAGCCACAGCTGTCGACACATCATGTCTTTAAAGCCCTGTCCTGCACTATCAACGCCTTGATGTACTTGGTGATGCTCTCTTGGTGGCAATATGGGGGACTTTCTCACGCTGGCCTTTGGCTGTAAAAAAGCGTTGTGAATTAGACAAATCTTGATCTCCCTTAGCCCCTCGCACTGTTGTTTTCTTTATATGACCAACGGGGGTCGTGACCAGGGGCCTAGCCTTCGGGCGCTGAGACCTCTAGACCTGAGTCTGGGGGCCTGTTTCCTTTGTAGCGCAAAATCCCGCATCGTGGCGGTTTACAGTGCTTGCCCTTAAGACTTCCCTCTGAACCCTGCGATCACCAATCTGCGAGGTCTAGCCCACTGGAGATATCGCAATCACACTGCGGGACGGGAAAGGCCCATTACCCTTTTTTCATAGTGCGGGCAGACTTGTCTGGACGCGAAATCCTCATGAGGTAGAACAAATAAAACATCGCATTCGAAAGGATTTCCTGCATATCGCGATCGTAGGCCGAGAGGGACTGAGGTATAGGAGTGCCTTAACCTATGTGACCATCGATCAACGATTTGCGGGGGGGTGACATCATTACTGCCATGTGTCACCCGGAAATGCCTCTATAGAACCCCTGAAAACGTTGAAACTGAGTGACACGTGTCCCCGGTATGGCCATGTCACCTTTCGTACTTCCACGTGAAAGAGAGAGAAAGGGTCCACTCGGCCTTGGCTTTTTCATGAAATTCCTTTGTAAACTGATTTCGGCCTTCCCTAGCGTTTTCACACTAGATCACAAAATCCGTAGTTCGCATGGTTTGAATTTGTATGGTAGTCCCTCAGATCGCCGATATGCGATATCCTAGACTTCGCCGATATGTCCGACGCGCTATCTTGCCACGCGAAGGAGAGAGAAAGGGGGTAGCTCGTTCCTGTTTTTCATGCATTTCCTTTGTTAATCGGATTACAGCCCTCCCGGCGCTTTAACACTAAGGCCCAGATTTAAGCAATTTTTAGTATTATCGGCATCGACGGCTATATGATCCAGTGTTTGTATGCATCCCTTTGTTTATGTGATCGCCGATATGCGATATCAGCGATCCACATTGCGAACCCCGACCTGCTATGTTCCACGTGCCCCCGATATGCAATTAGCCTTTGTACTTGGTCATTTTCTTTGTTTTTCGGGCTTTCCAAGGGCAACTTCAACATGCTCTAATTTATGATCCAGAAATCCAATCTTGGACTTCCATATATCGTTGGAAATCTCTTTCCGAGCACTGTGTAATTGAGAGGGTCCGATTAAGCCCTAACTTGATCTTCTGTGGCCTAGGAAGGTGGTTTCAAACTTCACTGCTCTTGGGAAACCTTGACCAACTGATACCCACAATGTAATGAGTGACAACATTGGCTCCAACTGGAGACAGTGCCTTGCTGGCAACGCGCTGAGAACCTGCAGACCAATAGCTTTCCTTCCATTGGGAATGGATTCATTCTTAAACAAAATATAAGTATGTGAAACTGGACCTTTTCAATAATAAACTGAAAAATTCAAATAACAATTACAATACACACACACACACTGATATTTACAATGAGTGTAAAATAGATACCTCTAGTTTTCAAAATAAAATTTGAGGAATTGACCATTTACTGGTAGTTCCAGCAATTCACCATCCAAGTTTTCAAGCAGGTAAGTGTTCTTTCCCCTCTCTTCTACAATCTTGAAGGGGCTGAACCATAACAGATCATATTTCCCATGTTTGCCTTTGTCTTCCCGTCAGACGTCCCACCTGAGAACTAAATCTCCTAGCTGAAGAGGTCAGTCCTTTTCCATCTTGTTGAACAAAGATTTCATTTTCTGTTGGTAATTGGACATCTTGGTCCCCACATGTTCTCTTCTTTCGTGAAGCTCCACCAACTGATTTATCCTTCTAGTCAAGGCATTCGACTCTTCCTCTGTTTCTTGTAGTAACCTCGCCATCGACATTGCTAATTGGATCGGGAAGACAACAGCCTTGTCGTACACTAGCTCAAAAGGTGATTCCCAAGTGGATCGTTTAGGTGTTACTTAGTTAGCCCACAGAGAAAACTTCAGTTGGGAGTCCCATTTCCTTTGATTTTCAGTGATGGTCTTCTTCACCACCCTCAACATAGTTTTGTTTTACGACTCAACCAAGCCATTACCTTGAGGGTAGTATGTAGTGGAGTGCCCAATAATGATATTGAATTTATGGCAGAAGCTGGTGAACTTGGCAGATTTTAAGACCTAAGCATTATCCGTGATAACTTTGAAAGGACACCCAAAGCAGGATAGTATGCTCTCGTCCATGAATTTTATCACCACTGAGTCTGTAGCATTTCTAGCCGGGATGGCCTTTACCCACTTGGTGAAATAGTCAGTCGCTGTCAATATCCACTTGTGTTGGCCACTAGACACGATATATCTATGCACTTGCACCTTACGAATAAGAGTTAATGAAAAATGTTCTTATACCAGGGCGGTCCTTCATATCTGGCATATATTTTTTGCTGAGCTGTTTTAATTCTGTTCTGGTGATCCTTGGGTCTCCCCTCCTCAATGATCAAGTTTATCCCAAGAGCTTGGCAGTTGGATTCAGATAAAATCTTGGCCAAACCTTGGCCTTTGATGAGATTGGTAGGTCTTATTTCTAGTTGATATTCTTCTATTTTAGCTATCTACTTGCCCCTCTTTACTTCGTTGTCTCCTTGCACCAGGATGTCTTTGACTGTTGTCGTTGGGAGAAACGCTGTGATTTCCGATTGCAGCACACACATACAAAATGCTTTCAGAGCCTTGACCAGTGCATAGGCTTGTTTCTCCACTGTATTATATTTCAGCTCAGCATCCCTTAGGACCTAACTGAAAAAGGCGATGAGTTGCTCATAACCTTCTTTGTTTTTCTGTAGCAGCACAACAGTGACACTATGTGGAGAGGCGAAAGAAAAGATATAGAAAGGTACTGAATAGTCGAGGATGGCTAGTACTGGGACCTCAGCCAAAGCTTCTTTGATTGTGATGAAAAGAATCTCTAGGGGCAGAGCTCCACCTAACCTCATTTTCCGTCTTGAGCATGTTCGTAATACCCTTGACAATTTCTGCATAGTTGGGTATGAACCTCCTCAAGAAATCTATTCTCTAGAGAAAGGCTTGAACTTCTTTCTTATTTCTGGGCAGGGGAATAAGGCTGATGGCTTTGACTTGCTTAGGATCGATCTTTACTCCTTCCTGTGCTACTATGTGTCCAAGTAGGTTCCCCTCACTCAGGGCGAACTAGGATTTCTTAGGATTCAGAGAGAGACCATACCTCCTGCATTTTTCAAAGGTGAGCTATAAGTGGATGATGTGCTCTTCATCAGTTTTGGAGAAGACTGTGATGTCTTCGAAGTAGACCACCATGAATTTGTCTTGCTCTCCTACGAAATCTATGTCCATGGCTCTCTGAAATGTGGCCCCTGCATTTATCATCCCAAAAGGCATGTGGGCATACATGAACGTTCCCCATGGGGTGGTGAAATCAATTTTCTTTTGATCCTCAGGGTGTACTACCACCTGGTTGTAGCTAAAGAATCCATCCATCATGGATATTCTGGCTGAACCAACCACCTTCTGCAATATATGATCCATCGTGGGCAGCAGGTAGTTATCTTTCAGCGATGCCCTATTTAGATTTCGTAAATCAACACACAGCCTTATCTCTCCGCTCTTGTTCGGGACATGGACTAGGTTGGCCACACATTCAGAGTAGCTTAAAGCCACTATAATCTTTGCCTGTAGCAACTTTCTCACCTCTTTTTCAATGGAGGGGAGAAAGAGTGGATTTATTACCCTGAGTTTCTGTTTTCAAAGCTTCATTTCACTCTTCAAAGGAATCTTATGCTGAATGATGTTAGTATCAAAGGCTTTCAAATCTTCATAACACCAAGAAAATACGTCCTTGTAAATTTTGAATAGATTTAAATACCTCTATATGTATTACAAGGGGATCCCTTTTCATAGCTTGATCATCTGGGGTTCCTCCTCTGATCTGATGTTGCAGTCTTCTACTTGATCATCTATCTTCAGGGCCATTGGTTTGGAGGCTATGTCGTCCTTATTAAAATCCTTTCCAGTGGGACCAGTTCGCGAGGGATGGTATTCCCTTTCAATTGCAAAATTTTGCGCCCAACCACTGTGTCTTTCCACGAAGTGGCTTCTTGATCTTCTTCTTCTTCTTGATCGATGGTGGAGTGGGAAAACTCCCCAACAACTCCTATGAATCTTTTCACTTCCTCGACTTCTGCAAATACTTGCGAGTGTTTGACTTTATTAGGTATTGAAGGTCTGTATCTGACTTCCACCTCATATCTGAGGAGAGGATTTTTTGGGGCCTGAAAGTGCTTGCCGCTATCGCAAGAGAATTAGCCATCATGTTTTCTTCCTTAGGTAGAAACTGGATATTAAAGGCCAGGAATAAATTATCGATTAGATCCCACGCTTCACTCTGGTACGTCCTCAGTTTGGGGTGTTTGGCCTTGCATTGATTTCTTATTTGCCTCACGAACAACTCAAAGTCTCCATAGAGCGCTAGGCATTCAATATTAGTCATTTTTGCCATTCGTAACCCAAGGAGCAATGCTTTGTACTACGCTACGTTTTTGGTCACCTCAAATTCCAGCTTGAATGAGAGGGGTATTGGGCTACCCTCTAGAGATACCAGCAAGATTCGAGCTCCATTTCCCTCTTTTGAGTTTTCTCCGTCGAAGTACAATTTCCATACTTCATTTTCATTTAAGTGCTGGTATGCCAACTGCCTTGTCAAGCGTACTAATGCTTCTTCTAAGAGGTTCTCGTCTGCTTCTAAGAACAGGCAGGACAGGTCGCTTTCTTCTCCATGAGATGGGGAGTTTTCAGAGCCTTTAGCCTGGGTCACAGTTTTCACAAACCTGTATTCTCTGTATAGCCTCCTTTGCTCACCTCCAAAAGTGGGAATCGTGGCATAAGTCAGATCTAGCTTCATAGAGCCCCCCACCTTGGAACCCTGAGATCTTGGTAAGATCATTCCAAACCGAGGAGGACTATTGGCCACCACTATCTCTATTACCACACTCTTCACCGAGATCTAAGCTAGGTTCACAACCAGGTCCTTTATCATCCCTAAGCACTTGACTCTCTTGGAGTCGAAGGAGTACAAGTTCTTGTATGGTCTGGTGATCTCCAAGCCCAGCTATCCCATTACCGCTAGTAGCATGAGGTTGTGTGAGGCTCTGGAGTCCAACATGTGGTTGTGTAATAAAATCGACAGTTTGCATGGTTTTATTTTGGATGGTAGTCCCTCAGATCGTCGATATGCGATATCCAGGACTTCGCTGATATGCCTGAGGCACTGCTCTTCCACGTGGAGGAGAGAGAAAGGGGGCCGCTCGTTCTTGTTTTTCATTCATTTCCTTTGTTAATCAGATTTCGGCCCTCCTGGCGCTTTAACGCTAAGGCCCAAATTTCGGTGATTTTTAGTGTTATCGACTTCAGCGACTTTATGATTCAGTGTTTGTATGTGCCCCTTTGTTTTTGTGATCAATGATTTGCGATATTGGCGATCCACATTGCGAACACGTGACTTGCTATGTGACACGGGCCCCCGATATGCAATTTGCCTTTATACTTGGCCATTTTCTTTGTTTTTTGGGCTTTCCAAGGGTAACTTCAACATGCTCAAACTTCTCATCGAGAAGTCCAATCTTGGACATCCATATACCGTTGGAAAGCTCTTTCCAAGCACTGTGGAATGGAGAGGGTCCAATTAAGCCATGAGATATTCTCTAGCCTAGGAAGCTGGCTTCAAACTTCACTGCTCTTGGGCAACCTTGACCCACTGAAACCCGGAATGCAGTGAGTGACAACACGTACTAAGGAATGGAAAATTGTTAGTGCTGTAAATGTTTTTCCTCTTCCCACACCTCTTGTCAAGAACAAATGAATTGGTTCATCTAGCCTATAAAGCTTTCTTGCTATCATGCCAGCTAATAATTTTTCTTGTTTTGGGTTTGATTGTCACATTAACTCATAATACTCTATGCCTTCTGGTATATTTGGTTGATTGAAAATTTGATATGGCCTTAGAGATAGTAAAGTCAAATTCTTTGTATGTTGGAAATGTTACAAAACACTTTGGAAATCATAGGTTTCGTATTTTTCATTAATGGATTTATCAAACCTTGTATTTTCTGTTTCATTTGGGTTTAGACTATCTATGTCAAATAATTGTTCAGTTTGTGTTTCTATTGCATTCACTACATCATCTATGCCACCCCATGTAGGTCCTGTAACAAATCTATTTTTTTGTTCATTTTGCCTAGTTTTTTTCCCAAAGCAACACATGCATAATGTCAACTTGGGTGATGTTGCTTGACCGTGGTCTCATTGACTCCATATAGATATCATAACATTAATTGTTCTCTATAAAAAAATTCAATGTATTTGTATTTGTTATATCTCACACACCTAATGACATATGGATTATTTTCTTGTTTGCATTTTTGTCCTTTGTTTGTATAACTAAATGCAATTTTTGCTAAACATAGAGCATTAATAGCTATAGGTTGTAGAATATAATAGTCAATAATTGGTGGACGCAGTATGTCTTCAAAGTCGTCTGGTTCCTTTAGCAAGTGTTTTTTTCTTTTCAAAACAAATGCATATTTGTCTATAGGAGATGTGTTAATGAAAATACATTTTCGTTAACTACAGTTTAATGGAAGCGATAACACAATATGCATTGCTTGTTGTGTAGACATTTGTTGCATGTTTACTAAAGATTTTCGTAGACAATTAATAGTGTTCATGATATCAGATTTTGTTTTAAGGTGATTTTCGTGTATGTTATTGAAGGTCGATCTAAGTGTTTTATCTTCTTTTTTCATATAGGAACTACAACACATCGCAGCGGAATATGAATTGAGTACAAATTGAGTGTCAATGTTTGCAATCCAAATTGTCGGGATGTGTTGAGCAAAGCTATTCGTCCAGGTGTCAGTTGGCTTTCTTTGCAACAATAAAGTTGTGTGATTCAGTGTACATTGGATAACATGTATGTATTCATCATTTGTTAATCCAGTGCTATGCAATAAGCTATCAAATGTACCCTTTTGATCATAATTGACATTGCTTATTGTGTCAAATATTAGTTTTACATTTGTTTCGTTCTAGCGCTATCAAATTCAAGAGGTTCAAGTATTTTTGTTGTTTTCATTGGAGGTCTCAGAAAATTAAATTTTCAATTGGAATTTGTATGTTTCCTACAGGTTCTTGTGTGGCAGTGATGTTGGATGATTCTAAGGTCTTTTGGTAGAACCGCTGAATGAGTTGACAAGCATTTATCAACAAAATTTTCAACATGAATGTTTGTGCCTTTACCATAGAACAGTGCAGATTTTATCCATAATAAGCCATGTTCATGCTCACTTCCTATGTCTTGGAATTCTGTGTCGTAGAAGTAGTCATCAATTTCTCCATAATACGTGTAATCATGAGCTATCAATTGACGCAAAGAATCCATCCTAGATCTATAGCAATGTGCACAAGTTACAGGATCATTTCTTATTAACGAGTGTTTTCTTCTAATTCATTTTTGTTTGGTCTTGTAGTGCTTTGCCTTATATGTTTTAATGCATTCATCAAAGGCTCCCAAAGATGCTTTGCGCTACTAAAGGACACGAAGAAAGTAGGTGGACCTAGTTGTCGAATCATTGCATATGGTTTTTTACGTATTTGTTGATGGTAGTCAGGTGAAGTGTGAATTGTTTTTAAGTCCATGTACCCAATGTCAGATTTCAAAATGTAATCCAAATTTGGTTTGGATTTGACATCTTTTACAAGTAGTTTTCTTCCTCTAAACTGACCTTTTCTAATTCTAATTCACATAACATTCAATACTTGGTCTATGACAATGTGAATTGCTTTATAAAATAAGTTAGTATAATGGTAAGAAAAGTCATGATTTTTATGTAGCACTTCCCATTGACAGATTTTTTGATATGTAGAGTCTTTTGACAGATCACTTGGGCGTTTGCTTCCATAGAACAATGATGGAACACTCATTTCTTCTGGGTATTTATCTTGGAAAATTCCTAATGGAACATAACCTGCAACAGGTGCGATATTAATTTCCCTGTTTACAAGGTCATGGATAGTATGCGGATCAGTGAGACCATGAACCAATGTTTTTGTGATCGGTTCATCAATATCCTGATTATCATTTTCACTATTTCCAATCTCAAATGTACTGTCATATGCTCCTTGGTTTTCTATGAACACTTGTTTCGAATTGTTGTCTATCGCAACATTTTCTAACTTGTAAAGCGTTGTTTTGCATAATTGTTTTAATGCTTTCATGACTATGTGAACTCAAACCTGACCAAATGCATAGGCACTTTTGAATTTTAAATGCTTTTTTAGCACAACTGCCACTGTGTCAGTGCCTTTTATGTTTCGAGGCAACATAGACTGAATTACACATATGTTAGTTGGGGCATTGGTGACTCCTCCAGTTAAACCTAGTTGTGGTTTTTTATGTCGATGGCTCATTTCGCTTATTTGCAAAAAGGACAATCGTAATGCCACTAGTCTTTCTTCTAGTTCAGTATGTTGACTAAGTGTTATAGTGCCTTTATTTATTCTTGTTTTTGCAGGAACAGTGTATTTAGGAATTGTGTAATCTGAAAATGCTTTTTTGCAAAGCCTACAAATGAAGGAACTATTATTTTCGACATTTTCAAAACTAGGTTTTTAAAATTCATGGAAACAAGCTAGTGGTTTCCTAATGTTTTTTGCATATGTTTTTTGGTTCACTTGTTTCATCGAAAAAGAATCTCTTCTAAAGAAGGTTCTTTGACATATTGAACAATGAAAGATAGGTGCATCATTTATCTGTGCTTGATATTTTTTCAGACATTGATAGCTCTGTTGAGCTGTTCCTTAATCTTTTTCTTGATCTTGACTCACACAAATCTTCTGGTACTACTTATCGTTTCACTATTGCTTGCATTTAGTTGATCTATTGCTTCATGCTTGTTCACAACACTTATTTCCAAACACTGCATTGATTCAAAGATGACAGTATCCTCAGTTTTAATGTCAATTGGAACATGAGATGTTTTTGTGCACTGATGCTCTAAATATTCTAGCACTATGTATTGTTTCATTGTTGTTGTGTTATAGGAAAATTTGATTTTCTGCGTTTTCAACTTCCTTCGAATGATGTCTTTAACAAGAGATAAAATGATAGAATTTTGCTGTACTTGTTTAAGCTACAAGATGCTTTGAATTGGGTTGCACCAAGATCAGTTATTGCTTCATATGTTTTGAATTCGGTTGCACCAAGTTTACCTATTATTTGACTTTCAATTTTGCCTATATGTTGTAAAGGTTCATAGTAGACATGACCTATACTTGTTTCAAATTGCAATATGTTCAAAGTTTCAAGTCTTGTTTCTGAATTACATATTTTCCTGAATATGGACACTATAACTGCAGACCAAATGACAAAACGTATGTTTAGCATTTTTCTTAACAAAGCAAAGACAAATAGATAACCTTCAATATTTCCTTTGTTATAGGGAAATGCTAATTGTTTTATGTATTCCTTCCAAGTAGATATTGTTTTGTACTTCTTTATACAACTAACGTATATATGCTATGCTATGCATCTAATTGCAAATGGGTCATTTTGAACAACTGCATTGCAAAATGTTTGTGCAATGATAAGTCGAAGGCGTGGCACATTGTATCCATTATCTAGAAGATAGAAAATTGTTTCAAGTGCACCCTCACCATATATGTTGTTGAACATGGGCACTCCACCGACGCTGGTCATGGCCCTAAATGGCTGCTGTTCAAAGATGCATAAGTTAATTTGTTCATATGCAATGTAGGTTTGCTTCGAGCAGGTAGAAACCATAATAGGGTCGTTTTTGCAAAGCAATGGCTCAAAGTAGCCATTTATAGGATCTTCATCATGAAATAGTATATCATAAGTATTTGTTGCAATTTTGGAATTAAAGTGCAAATACATTTTCAATTTTGGTTTGGACCAAATTCTAAACGGAATTTTCAACCAATTTGATAATCAAAGTATACAAAAAATGTCTCCCCATAGTCCTCGAGATTCTAGAGGTATATCAATTGAAGTTGATCCAAACATTTTTGCAAAATACAAATCACGATCACTGATGTTGTGCGTTTATGTTAATGACTCTTCATGGAGTTCATGTTGATAAGACATAATTGCTTCCTTATCTTTTTTTGCTAAACATTTTCTAAAATACTTCACTGCTCCTTTTCTTAATTCTATCGATATATATGTACAATGTAGCAAAAGTTAACTATTAAACAAACAGTCTCCAATCACATATGAGAAATTGTTTACTTGAAACAAGTTATTCTTTTCTAAGGCAAATGCCAATTTATGTTTTTTAGATGATGTACACATGGCGATATTTATTATGACAGTGTAACTGTAAATGGTAGCATGTACATTGTGTACCTGTTAAAATGCAAGTGTCAATGTCTTCTAAACTGTTCCAGCGAACCTTCGACAAATGTCTATTGAATTGTTCTAGTACAGATACATGAAAAAACAAAACATATGATTTATTAGTATACAAATCTAAGAATAAGATGCATGGTTGTTAAAAAAAATGATTTTATTGCCCTTTTTTCATTTAAATTTGTATTAGAAATAGTTATTTAACACGTCTTAGTATACCATAACCAAAAAGAGGACAAAATCCTAGAAAATTAAACTAAATTTTGGAGGAGAGAAAAGATATACTAAGGAGGGAGGAGATTGAATTTTGGAGGGGTGAGCCAAAATAACGCCAAGTTGTTGTAAAAATTCCAATTGATTTTGAAGGCTACTGATTCATCATCCATAGAAACAATTGGCCAAGCTCAATTAAAATTTACATAGTTGAGGACAGTTGATCCTATTTAAGAGCCATAACAATGGAAGGCTTCATGCAAAGAGGCCCTAAGATTCCAGTCATTAACAACTCTCGTGACTAACCATTAACACTTTGATACTCTACTATATCTGCCACACTAGTGAGGTAGGACAACCAATACTTCCAATGATAATCATCTTAAAGAGAGCCACCATTCCTTCTGCTGATCGAATCCACGAGGTGATCATTCAAGTGCCCAGGTGATGTTTGATGGTAAAATCATTTGTCATGACATAAATTGCTATGGGGTTGGATGGAATAAGATGTGGTCATTCAGTTAATGTGGAAATACTTGGAAACGGATCTTGTAAGGAGAATGTTGAAGAAACGGACAACATCCCTCCTTTGTCTGATTGTGGTCGGATTGGAGGGAATGGACATGAAAAGGAAATGCATCAAACTTCATATTTTGATCTAGCAAACTTAGATTTTGATACGACACTTGATGGGCCTATTTCATTTGTAAGTACTTAGATATAAATTACTTGATGTCCTCATCTGCAATATCTAGTTCATTTTTCCCTCTTATTTTTATTTTTGAACCTTGATTATTCTGTAGGATTCACAGTTCCTTTTTTTCATGACTTGATCCAGCGTCTGAAAGCAGCATGTTAATAATAAAAATTGTCTAATATGAAGATAATCTAGGTCATGCATGCAAGTATATCTACATAAGACAAAGAATGACAAGAGTTACATAAGAGTTCCTAGTTTGGGAGGACGGGTGTTTTACATTTGTATCTACATACAAAAGATGAGGAATTGTCCAAATGATTGATTTGCACCAAAAGATAACTCGACACAAAAAGAATAATTAACATAGTTTTATATGTACATAGAGGATGAACACTAAATAAGGGAATTATGACAGATTTTGTGTGACAAACATTCTTTCAAAGTTGCAGCTTTAATTTTTTTAGGGTTGTCCTGAAATATATATTGGTATAGGTGGATCCTTGATTCATGGCTATTGGGACTTATTCTAGTAAGCATGTATGAACATGTTGTCTAAATTGATCACTTACCCACTTTAATGTGCTTTACTGGAGACTTGGTCAACTTTCATCATTATTCTCACAATTTTGTACTATGTACAAAAAGTAACACAAATGAATGTTGAACATAGGTGCAGTGCCAACGATTGACTTTTTACTTTCATACTTTCCCAGTACTTCTTTGCTTGAGTGTGAGTCATTTTCAACTTTGATAGGTCTCAACTACACCACAGGTCCTCTTCGGGTTGGGGTTTGCTAGATGAATCTTATAAGGAATCCAATTCTAAGACTCTTAATGTACTATTGTACAGCGTAAGACCAAGAATCGAATTTACATTTTCTGTTATGGTAAATAGTCTTGTAGGAGCCTTGGTTTAGCACTAGTATCGAGTTATAATGGGTCTAGTGAACAACTTAGGATAAAGGAGTCAGTATAAGGATATTATTTAATTCTAAGTACTATAGTCTATTCCTACTGAAGGATTGAAGCTCTTAAAAATCCCTATTGCTTCCCTCATCCCTTAGGCCTGATACTAATATTACAACGTGTCTCAATAACAATAGAATAATGGTATACAATTGTCTAAAAGGGTGAAGATATAGATAAATAGGGTAACTGATTACTCCTTGTAGTTAGTCATTATTTCTTGCACACTTAAGCACTCCATTATTTTGTAAGATTTCATTGGAGACCCTAATTCTGCTTTGATGTCCAACCTGAGGACTAAACATATGCCTTGTTCTCATCTCAATCATCAGCTAGTGTTTCATAACCCTGTTGAGATAGCTGAGTCTTCAATTCCTCTGAAACTTTGTAAACCTCCTTTCCCTCTCTCCAAGGTTCTTTCCATAATCTACATTTCTCCCATTGTGCATCTTCCATGCTAAAGAGTTACCTAACACAGAGAAGAATAACACAAGAGTTGATCTTTCCAAAAAGATGATCTAGTAGAATATTTCCTTCTGAGGGTTGTTATCCTTTTTTGCAAATGGAAAGAGTTCAATGCATTTCTTGATGATGATATCTTGACAGAGACGTTCAGTAGATAGGGTCCTCATAATGTTTTCTGCAGCAAGGGCTCTCCTAAATAGATGAAGGTGCATTAAACCTCATTGAGGTGGCCTTCTAGGATAGTTGAAGAACTCTGATAACAACCAATGAAGTATATGATGAACTTTTTCATGCATGTTAAGGTCAGAACCCAGTGAAGTTCTCTTAACAAGCATATGTATTTTGCTAGATTTCAATTTAATTCATTCCAACCAACTGTTGTGTCTAATAATTTTTGTATTTGTACCTGTTGTGCTCGGAGGCTATTTTGCTTTGAAAATAGTTGAATATCCATCTACAGATTTATTGTATCCATGTCCATTTGGAATCAATAAACCGATAAAAAGTTTTTTCACCGCCCTCGGAAGTAATAAATACCCTATTGATATTCATTTTTATCTCTAGTATATCAGCGCTATTTATGGAGGAACAGAAAAAGGGACTGATGTAGTATGGTCGGATGTGTGCCAGCATTTGCTTAATTATAATTTATCATTTATATTCCCAGAATGACAATATGCAACTTGGTAAAACTCCGAAGTTGGACCAATGAACTAATTAGGGTGGTGAATTGGGGTCTCCCAACAATTTTTCTTGTCTTCGGAAGCAATTAGCAAACCTATTTATTTCGATATTTATCTCTATTCTATGAATATCGTATATAGAAAGACAGAAAAATAAGACCCGTCTAATATGTTCGTGGCAGTTTCCAGTTATAATTTAGTTTTCAGCATGGCACTACTACTATGTGCAATTCTGTACTAGTTTGGAGAATTGATGGCTTAGACTTCCTTGATTGGATATGCTATGCCAATAGCAATTTGGCACGTTCTGCGATGATTAAGGCTAGAAGTAAGAACTATTAATTAACCCTATTTCATGCCAAGCAAATCTTCCCACAATCGTATTTGGGAGGGCTAACCAAATCCAAATCCAAATCCATTTTAGTAGTGAATTTCCTTTAAAGCAGTCAAGGTAGTGCTTGTACCATGATTCAAATAGTTGAAAGACATTTATTTATCGTAAGATGTGAAACGAATGCCTCAGAAATCACTGAAATAATACTAGTATTCATGCTATCATAAAGGTGAATCCAATTTACCTCATTGGCCGAGAAAATAATTGTTCTTCTAACAACTAAGTTGAGCCATCTTCACCCAAAGCTCGTAAGGGCACAGTCTATGGATTCCTATCATAGCTAATTCTAGGAGCCCATGCAGTAGTTGAAAGAATTCCTCTTCCTCTTCCTCTTTGATCTGCTGCCTATTGACAGTGCATGAAACAACGATGCTGATCATTTAATTTCTGCAAGGTGGAAGAAACAAAATAGCAAACCCAGGGAGTGGAATTACTTCCTTGCCATTCTCATTTTTTTCTTGGAGGCCTTTGAGAGAAGACATGGTTCCTTTCTTGGAGGCCTTTAAGAGATGACACGGTTCCTTTCTTGAGACTACCGAAGGCAGAAGAGGTAGACTCTGTCTTGACATCATTAACAACATGTGCTATCTATTTTCTAGACTCTCATAGACATTCTCATGTCTCCCCTCTACCTCCTGGCCAAAAGGTTTTCTTGCTTTCTCATAAGGACATACGCATAGAACTAGATAGACAGATAGTTCGAACAGAAACTGCCTTGATGTATTTTGTAAAGTTTAAAGCTTGAGTTTTCGCATCCTGAAAAACAACCCTTCTTTCCGAAGCCATGTGTTTCTAAGATTTTCATTTCTTTTAAGTTTCTATAATATATCACAAATAATTTGATTCAAGCTTTTCGGTTGGATTCAAACAAAAAATTGTACATGTGAATAAGAATCCTCTGACGGCCCATCCCTTTAATATAAAAATATGCACCAGCTATTTGTTCCTGAACGGCTTTACTAGGTTGCTCCCTGGTCTTGGACCTGTGATTAGAAGTTGGCAATTGAATTAGGCTATTAAGATGTTTGCTGTAACGATTGTTCGAGTTATTGAAAACCCTCCAGTATGACAACTAACGGTAATGCTACGATGCTACTGTATACATCCCCAAAATTTGCAACCTCGCCCCATGCAACAGTGGAAACACGGGAAGAAATGCCTCAGACATCCCAATTTTTTTACTACTTAGCTAAATTTTAAACTTCAAATTTTCAATATGATATTTCTATTTTAGCATTTTAGTCTACTGCAGCATGCTTATCGAAGACGAAAGGAACTGTAAATATAGAAAATCTCATCCTATTCCTCAACAGCATATCCATTAGACTTGCCAGCCCTTGACAAAGAGCAAAGCCCAAGGCGGGCAATGAGCAGATTGCAGAATCATCTGAAAGCTCTTTGCGCGGTCTGCTTCTGATTTTGTAAATAAATACCCTGCTTTTCATTTATTACACTCTGTTCCAAATTGCCGTGGGATGTTGATTCAGCTCTAGTATTGGGGACTGCCCATTAAGAGTTGCTGAGCTCAACCCAAGGTCCATAGGCTTGCTGCTGAGGACAGTGATGTTATTATTATGAGTTTGACAAGATAGGAATTTAGTTATCATGGCATTAGAAGGTAATGGAAATTATGTGTTTGATGATCTCACAAACTATAACAAGGTTTCTACTAATTCAGCGCCAAATTATCAACCATCTTCTGCGAGTTGGCATTCCGCCATTGTGGGCTGTGTTGTGAACATCAACCACCATTCATCTGTTCAAGCAACAACACAGTGCTCGTTTCGACCTGTTAACTCTTCTTATAACTTAGATGAACTCTTGCCCTTTTCAGTCCAAGTCCTGGACGATGTGAACAGAAGAAACGCAGCAGGATTGTCCAGCACTCCTTCGATTGATTTATGCATCAAAAGTTTTAGGAAGTTTTGCACACTTTAAGGGGTAAAGCTAAAGCATACTATCCTATATTCCCTGCAGCAGAATTTGATTACAGAGGAAGAATAAAAATTAGTTGAGAGTGAGAAGGTGCATGCTCAAGGGTGCTGGATTGTTGAACTCTTTCCATGCAGAGGCAGTTTCTGACATAGCATATGTCCAGAACAACCTACCCACTTCAACATTGCAGAAAAAAACCCCTTCACACAACAGCATAAAACATTTGGGGACCTTTGGAATTCCACAATGCACATAATATGGATGAGAAACAAACAAGTTTCAATAGGTATGGGGAAAATTTCATGTGAAAGGGATTGAAAGAATGTGTTATAATATCTTTTGAAAAGAATAAAAGAATAGATATACAGGTCGGGACGCATCTACAGGCATAGTGGATGCACCACCGTCTCCTTCCTACGCCCGTAGGATTAGGATTACAAAAATGATTATCCCAAAGGATGGCAAGATTTGGTAGCCGGATCCCACATAGCCGGCAGCAGATATGCCCGTCCATTAACTCCGCGGGCATTGTAGCTCGCCCCACTTGTTTTATCCATCAGAAGCTCCCCGGGGAAGCCCGGGTAAGCCCCCTTTCCATATATTCCGGAGCAGGCGGAGACGGCCTCTAAAGGGGCAGCGGCATCCCCTTGGAAGTAGCCGGTGTTGAATGGATTAGTGGCTGCTCCTGCCAGAACAGCGGCAATGTTGATGATCATGCCATCGATGCCCACGTCTCCGTTTGGTGCCACCAGGGGAGGAGTCTGGGGTCCATACATGGGCTGATGAAACGGCCACGCGCACTGTCCAGGGCACTGACTCGCAGAATTCCCAACCCACGCGTATGGAATTAGCTGCTCATGCTTCTCCTCCTTCCCCTGCATCATTCGGCTTCCTGTACTTGATAATACATTGAGATTGAGATTGGCATGGAATCCGCAGGAGCTCATGCAGAAACCCTCCACGGTGACATCCTCGGAGGTGAGCACCAAGTACACAGCATTGGCATTTCCGGGTGATTTCCTCGGTGGCAGAGCACCCGACTTGAGGGCAGCTTCAACCAGAGCAGCAATGTCAGTCCTCTTGAGTGACTTGCCGAGAGAGTATTGTTGGTCCACCTTCTGCTTTCCAAGCATTACAACACTGGATGTGGATGTGGATGGGGCGGCCTTGTTGTTAGAGTGGGTGCCCTCGTACTTGTGCGTGGTCTTCCACCAAGTGGAGGCGGAGGCGGAGGGCTGATTTGCTTTTCCCTCTGACGTCTTTGCCCCAAGAGATTGTACAAAATCCCCCACAATGGAGCGTTGAACAGGCGTGAACTGCCCATACCAAATCAAATGGAGAGGGATCACCCCACTGGCAGAGAGCAGAGGACCATCATGGTAAGTCAAAACAACAGATGCCTCTTCCACCAAAGCAGCAAGTTTCCTGGACTGTCCACCAGCAGCAGCAGGAGATGCCCACAATGCCGCCATACAAAACACGCCCATCTGCAGGATCACAGTGAGTCGAAGCCGCGAACCACAAGCAGCCATTTGAATTTTGAAGTCAAGCTGGTAAAATACCTTGCAACCTTCACTGTCACTATGGATCGATCAGAAGAGAATCGAACTCGCTTATAACAACAATCAAGAAAGAATGAAGCTACAAAAACTGGTAGTGGGATAGAGCAGGGAAGAAAAGATGGTTGTGAGATTGTTGTGAGATTGAAGAGCAGAGTAGAGGGATTAGGTTTAAGTAGGGGGAGTTGTGGAAGCGAGGACGCGGTTACGCAGAAGGAGGTGGTGACAGCGATGGACAGAGGGGTGCCATGCTGGCTGGCATTAGAGAAATAATTAATTTTCACCGCGGAGGTTCCAAATGCCAAATGCTCCGTTAGAAAAAGTGATGTGGTGCGTGCAGGTGAGGTGAGTGGATGGAGATATTCCTAATTTCCGACTTCCTTCCCAATTTCCTCTTCCTCATGGATGCGCGTGCGTACAACTATCCCGCCGCTAACGATGAGGAGTGTCTCTTGTGGATACCACTATCTTCTTTTTTAGCGGTCGTGGGTTCCCTGCAGCTGGAGGCGGCGGGGCTAAGTTTTCATCATAATGTACAATAAGTGCCGCTAAATAAAAGATATGGCAAAACATAAATATATATTTTTATAAAATTAGATATAGCATCTTATTACTCAAAACATAAATATATATTTTTATAAAATTAATGTTTCTATTTAATTTTATATCCATGGCTTGGCTTCTAAATCTTCTATTTAGAAGGATGAAAATTGATGTTGTATCTGGCGCATCATCTCCATATAAGAGAAATGGTGGTTTTTCGTTGAAATCTTTTTGGACATTTTAATCTATTTTTGTGGCTCCTTTTAAATAGTATGCCATATGTAATTGAAATACCAACTTTTTAACAATGTTCACTTTATGTGTGTTAAATTATTTTTTAGGCTCTCTTGTTTGTTAAGCTTAGAATATTGTGTTTAATGCCTTTAACACACAAGACATTATGAGGTTTAGTTTTTCCATGATCAAAGTTGACTCGTGCCCTTTCCAACTATCCTTGTTGATGCATTTTCTCCAAAGACAACACTGCCTCCTTTTCCTTCTTTTAGAGTAAGAAATTTACTATGATCCGTTGTCACGTGTTTTTAATATCCACTATCAACAAACCATTTTCTTACTTTGCGTTGAGAATATACATAAGTCCACACTCCTATTATTGTTGCATTCATTTCCATACCTTTACACATTGTTCTCTATGTTTGGTAATATCTTCTTTCTTTCTTTTCTTAGGAAACCCTCTTGTGCTGCTTGTATAGTCACATGTTTTGTGCTTATAATTATTACACTTGTGACTCTCAATATGATCCAAGAGGTGAGTAAATAATTTGTATCATCTAGCACCACCTTCATTAAGACTTCTGGTTTTGTTGCTCATAAAACCATTCTTTGAGGTCTTCTACGATCCTCTATTTCTATTTCTCACATAAGCTCTACAATTTATTTCTTTTAGACAAGAATTATTACAAGAAAGGAAATATCCAAAGAAGAGATGTTGAATTCATTCTTGATGATCTTGTGAGAAAAATCAACTCTCTATTGGTCTTCATCTCCTTTCTTTGTTATGCTTTCATCGTTCACAAACCCATTTAGAAAATCACATCTAGACTGAAGTTCATCTCCTTTCCTGGTGCCACGTTCATTGTTGAAGGGGCTCTTGAGAAAACTCGCATAACTTTTGGGATTTTTTTTCATTTTCTTTTTCTTAAGGCTTTCTGCTTGATTCTTCCTAAAAGGTCTTATGACGTTCCACGTATAAAAGACCCATTTGATGAAGGGTGACCTCTGATGGCTGAGAATATCATCTAATATTTCGACACTCTTTCCAAAGTTCAAGCTTTGATTCGATTGAGCATTTGATTTATGTAGTTCCATTCTCAAGGAAATGAATTTTTCTTGTAGATTTTAATAATCTTCTTCATTTTCTTTCAACTAGAGTCTCACTACTTATTTTATCATCTTTGCATCTTCTAGTTGTGTATTTAAGATGAAAATTGTTATTTCATCAAGATCGTCATCCTTTTTCTTCTAGGGCACTAACAAGTTATGCCTCAAGGTTTACTTTCCTATCAATATTATCATCCTTTGAGTCAATTCTCTCTTCTTGATTATATTCATATTCTTTATCAACAATATTTGTGTTAGAAAGGAAGCTCTTCTTTATTAATAATAGATGCATATTTACCACTCTCTTTTGAGCAAATAATATCTTCTCTGGAATAAAAACCATTCTTCTTGGAATACATTCCTCTTTTGTGTTTATATGACTTGCTTCTATTTTGGTGTTCTTCTTCCTCACATTTGGCATATGGACATTTAGCAACAAAATACTCTATTTTACCACAACTAAAACATTTGATTCGCAGGTTACCTCGGTATTTTCCAAATATTCTTTTCAACTTTCTCATAAAACGTGACTCTTCTACATCTGATTCATTTATTGAAGAATCATTGACTTTCAGTTCTTTTGTCTTCTTTGAAACTTTGAAAGCTACTTCCTTCAAAGTTTACTTTCCTTTTTCTATCGCGATTTCATATGTAGTGAAAAATCCCATGTAGCTCATCCATCTTCATATTTTCCATATCCTTTATTTCTTTAGTAGATGATATATTTGCATCAACTATTAAGGGGATAGATCTCAACACCTTCAATACAAGCATTGATTCCTCAACTTCTTCACCAGGTTCTCGGAAAACATTGACCATCTCATCCACAGGAAGGAAGTAGACTGCAATATATTCTTTATCATTCACATTCAATCTTTTGAACTATCTTCTTTGGGTTTGAATTTTTTCTCCCTTCACTTTTTCATCTCCTTCACAATTATTTTGAAGTTTGTCCCAAATTTCCTTTCCATACTCACATGCATTACTTTGACAAACTCTTATTCAAATAGGCCACAAAAGATGGAATTCATGACCTTTCATTATTTATACAAGCCTTCTTACCACCTTGATTAGATGGAGAAGTTGTTAGAGCTTTATAACCATCCACTATCTATGTCCAAATGTAAAAAACAATATACATTACATAAGTCTTCATCCTTGCCCTTCAGAAGGCATAATTTGTTCCATCTAATTATTTAGCTTTGGTTGTGAATGAACCTTCTTGACTGATCACGGTCCCTCTAATATCTCCCTTCTAGTGGTTGTACTACATTTGAAGGAACTTACTTTGATACCAATTATTGGATTCACACTTACACCAACCCAGGGACAGGGGGTGTGCATGAATTAGTATAAGAAAATTTATATCTTATTTAAATAGTCATGAGTCATAACAAATAATATCACATACAAAGCACAAGATATAAATGAGAATTTCTGTATAACAAATCTTTGTAGCCACCAACCTATTATGAAAAACTCTGTAGGAACTAACCTATAAGACATCAATCCCACCTGCTAAGATATTTGTAGGCATTAACTTATAAAAGAGACCAATCCCTTTTATTGCAAGATTTGTATGTACTAACCTATAGGAGACGCCAATCCCTTTTATTGAAATATTTGTAGGCACCAACCTATAGGAGACATTAATCTCTTCCATTGCAAGATTTGTAGGGACCAAATTAGATAGGAGACACTAATCCCTTTTTCTCCAATATTTTTATGCACCAAACTTCAAGAGACACTAATCCCAATTTTTGCAAGATTTGTATGCACCACTCTATACGAGACACCAATCATGTTTGCTGCAAGATTTGTAGGCATCAACTTAAAGGAGATACCAATTTACCTAAATTGATAAAGTGCTTGATAAAGTGTCTAAATTTTCATTCTTTAGTGAAGAACAATCACTGTTGTTAAAGGGTAAATAGAATGCATAATGCAATGTGGCATTGCTTGCATTGAATGCATCTTTTTCTGTATGCGTGGTGATTATTCCTTTTAGCTGTGATGGATTATAAGCCAATGTTCCATTATGTATGCGTACTGTTGTACCTCCTAGAGACAACCTTGGATTGCTTACAAGACCAGTGCCTCGGCACACTTAGATTCTGCGTGTCTCACATGATTTTCTAGAAATGGAGACATCACACACACACACACACACACACACACACATATATATATTGGGTTGGTTCATTCACCTAAAGGAGTGAGACATGAATTTCTAGTACTTCTTCACATGTGCAAATCTTAGAAATATGCCTGAAACAGTGGAGGCTAAGTAGTTCAAGGACTTATAGTTTAATAAGCTTTGTAGAGAAAATGATAGAGGAAAAGAAGAAAGAGAAACTCATCATATGGAGCATGAGGCTTCAAGAATTCTACACTTAACACATAGATCTTGGGTCATTAAAAGTTTCTATACTTATTTGAGTTACAAGCAGATATAGTGGACAATAAACAGACTAGGTGTTATGATTCATGAAGCACAACTATTAAAGATATATTCAATAATCCATACAGGCACATGCATTAACAATGCTGATACAAATGAACATGTGATATAATTACAGGCACTTGCATTAACTTATCGATACAAATGAATCTATGAGGAAGGCTTGAAATATTACTAACAGCTATGATTGCATGAATTCAAAGAAGAAGTATGAACATAAATTGGGTTTAATAGAGGGATAACATATTGTAATACTTGAAGGGGGAATCACCACCATTTCACTGATATTCTGAAAGATCTGTATTACAAAGCCATACAATCTGAAAATAACATGTAGTGTTTTCTTTAGAATTTCTTAACCTTTCTTAAGTCTTTCTTTCCCCTATTTATCTAGAGAGGGGAGCCTAAACATTCATTAAAACAATATATCTCTTGCATAGTCTTAGCTATCGGGTCAACATAGATGTCTCAGTCATAGATGGCTCTGTGGCCCAGAAACATTACAGAATTAAATGCCTCCTAAAAAGGAGGCAAATTACAGTACAATAAATAAGTAAACAATCAGATAAAAATCTCTCCTTGCCCATCGTACGATCGTCTCTGCTTCAGGAGCTAGTCTTCTAACGATATGGATTCCTGTGATGCTTAGCCAACTTCTGTCATTTCTATATTTATTGCATTCGGCGCCGACCTCCAGATCTGTGTCACAAAGGCCCTTTTGGGTCTATGCATGCCTGGTTTTGAATGCTCCATCTCCCTTATTGAAAGCCACAACTATTTTCGGCGCCAACCCCGTCATTTTTGTGTCATAGTGAGCCTTTTTGAATTAGCCCATCTCGGCTTTGAATGCACCACTTTCTCACCTTAAAGCCACAGCTGCCGACACATCATGTCTTTAAAGCCCTGTCCTGCACTATCAATGCCTTGATGTACTTGGTGATGCTCTCTTGGTGGCAATATGGGGGACTTTCTCACGCTGGCCTTTGGCTGTAAAAAAGCGTTGTGAATTAGACAAATCTTGATCTCCCTTAGCCCCTCGCACTGTTGTTTTCTTTATATGACCAACGGGGGTCGTGACCAGGGGCCTAGCCTTCAGGCGCTGAGACCTCTAGACCTGAGTCTGGGGGCCTGTTTCCTTTGTAGCGCAAAACCCGCATCGTGGCGGTTTACAGTGCTTGCCCTTAAGACTTCCCTCTGAACCCTGCGATCACCAATCTGCGAGGTCTAGCCCACTGGAGATATCGCAATCACACTGCGGGACATGAAAGGCCCATTACCCTTTTTCATAGTGCGGGCAGACTTGTCTGGACGTGAAATCCTCATGAGGTAGAACAAATAAAACATCGCATTCGAGAGGATTTCCTGCATATCGCGATCGTAGGCCGAGAGGGACTGAGGTATAGGAGTGCCTTAACCTATGTGATCATCAATCAACGATTTGTGGGGGGGTGACATCATTACTGCCATGTGTCACCCGGAAATGCCTCTATAGAACCCCTAAAAACGTTGAAACTGAGTGACATGTGTCCCCGGTATGGCCATGTCACCTTTCGTACTTCCACGTGAAAGAGAGAGAAAGGGTCCACTCGGCCTTGGCTTTTTCATGAAATTCCTTTGTAAACTGATTTCGGCCTTCCCTAGCGTTTTCACACTAGATCACAAAATCCGTAGTTCGCATGGTTTGAATTTGTATGGTAGTCCCTCAGATCGCCGATATGCGATATCCTAGACTTCGCCGATATGTCCGACGCACTATCTTGCCACGCGAAGGAGAGAGAAAGGGGGTAGCTCGTTCCTGTTTTTCATGCATTTCCTTTGTTAATCGGATTACGGCCCTCCCGGCACTTTAACACTAAGGCCCAAATTTCAGCAATTTTTATTATTATCGGCATCGACGGCTATATGATCCGGTGTTTGTATGCGTCCCTTTATTTATGTGATCGCCGATATGCGATATCAGCGATCCACATTGCAAACCCCGACCTGCTATGTTCCACGTGCCCCCGATATGCAATTAGCCTTTGTACTTGGTCATTTTCTTTGTTTTTCGGGCTTTCCAAGGGTAACTTCAACATGCTCTAATTTATGATCCAGAAATCCAATCTTGGACTTCCATATATCGTAGGAAATCTCTTTCCGAGCACTGTGTGATGGAGAGGGTCCGATTAAGCCCTAACTTGATCTTCTGTGGCCTAGGAAGGTGGTTTCAAACTTCAATGCTCTTGGGAAACCTTGACCAACTGATACCCGCAATGTAATGAGTGACAACATTGGCTCCAACTGGAGACAGTGCCTTGTTGGCAACGCGCTGAGAACCTGCAGACCAATAGCTTTCCTTCATTGGGAATAGAATCATTCTTAAACAAAATATAAGTATGTGAAAGTGGACCTTTTCAATAATAAACTGAAAAATTCAAATAACAATTACAATACACACACACACACTGATATTTACAATGAGTGTAAAATAGATACTGCTAATTTTCAAAATAAAATTTGAGGAATTGACCATTTACTGGTAGTTGGGTATGAACCTCCTTAAGAAATTTATTCTCCAGAGAAAGGCTTGAACTTCTTTCTTATTTCTAGGCAGGGGAATAAGGCTGATGGCTTTGACTTGCTTAGGATCGATCTTTACTCCTTCCTGTGCTACTATGTGTCCAAGTAGCTTCCCCTCACTCAGAGCGAACTAGGATTTCTTAGGATTCATAGAGAGACCATACCTCCTGCATTTTTCAAAGGTGATCTATAAGTGGATGATGTGCTCTTCATCAGTTTTGGAGAAGACTGTGATGTCTTCGAAGTAGACCACCATGAATTTGTCTTGCTCTCCTACGAAATCTATGTCCATGGCTCTCTGAAATGTGGCCCCTGCATTTATCATCCCAAAAGGCATGTGGGCATACATTAACGTTCCCCATGGGGTGGTGAAATCAATTTTCTTTTGATCCTCAGGGTGTACTACCACCTGGTTGTAGCTAAAGAATCCATCCATCATGGATATTCTGGCTGAACCAACCACCTTCTGCAATATATGATCCATCGTGGGCAGCGGGTAGTTATCTTTCAACGATGCCCTATTTAGATTTCGTAAATCAACACACAGCCTTATCTCTTCGCTCTTTTTCGGGACATGGACTAGGTTGGCCACACATTCAGAGTACCTTAAAGCCACTATAATCTTTGCCTGTAGCAACTTTCTCACCTCTTTTTCAATGGAGGGGAGAAAGAGTGGATTTATCACCCTGAGTTTCTGTTTTCAAAGCTTCATTTCACTCTTCAAAGTAATCTTATGCTGAATGATGTTAGTATCAAAGGCTTTCAAATCTTCATAACACCAAGAAAATACGTCCTTGTAAATTTTGAATAGATTTAAATACCTCTATATGTATTACAAGGGGATCCCTTTTCATAGCTTGATCATCTGGGGTTCCTCCTCTGATCTGATGTTGCAGTCTTCTACTTGATCATCTATCTTCAGGGCCATTGGTTTGGAGGCTATGTTGTCCTTTTTAAAAATCCTTTCCAGTGGGACCAGTTCGCGAGGGGTAGTATTCCCTTTTAATTGCAAAATTTTGCGCCCAACCACTGTGTCTTTCCACGAAGTGGCTTCTTGATCTTCTTCTTCTTCTTGATCGATGGTGGAGTGGGAAAACTCCCCAACAACTTCTATGAATCTTTTCACTTCCTCGACTTCCGCGAATACTTGCGAGCGTTTGACTTTATTAGGTATTTAAGGTTTGTATCTGACTTCCACCTCATATCTGAGGAGAGGATTTTTTGGGGCCTGAAAGTTCTTGCCGCTATCGCAAGAGAATTAGCCATCATGTTTTCTTCCTTAGGTAGAAACTGGATATTAAAGGCCAGGAATAAATTATCGATTAGATCCCACACTTCACTCTGGTACGTCCTCAGTTTGGGGTGTTTGGCCTGGCATTGATTTCTTATTTGCCTCACGAACAACTCAAAGTCTCCATAGAGCGCTAGGCATTCAATATTAATCATTTTTGCTGTTCGTAACCCAAGGAGAAATGCTTCGTACTCCGCTACGTTTTTGGTCACCTCAAATTCCAGCTTGAATGAGAGGGGTATTGGGCTACCCTATAGAGATACCAGCAATATTCCAGCTCCATTTCCCTCTTTTGAGTTTTCTCTGTCGAAGTACAATTTCCATACTTCATTTTCATTTAAGTGATGGTATGCCAACTGCCTTGTCAGGCGTACTAATGCTTCTTCTAAGAGGTTCTCGTCTGCTTCTAAGAACATGCATGACAGGTCGCTTTCTTCTCCATGAGATGGGGAGTTTTCAGAGCCTTTAGCTTGGGTCACAGTTTTCACAAACCTGGATTCTCTGTATAGCCTCCTTTGCTCACCTCCCAAAGTGGGAATCGTGGCATAAGTCAGATCTAGCTTCATAGAGCCCCCCACCTTGGAACCCTGAGATCTTGGTAAGGGCATTCCAAACCGAGGAGGACTATTGGCCACCACTATTTGTATTACCACACTCTTCACCGAGATCTAAGCTAGGTTCACAACCAGGTCCTTTATCATCCCTAAGCACTTGACTCTCTTGGAGTCGAAGGAGTACAGGTTCTTGTATGTTCTGGTGATCTCCAAGCCCAGCTATCCCATTACCGCTAGTAGCATGAGGTTGTGTGAGGCTCTGGAGTCCAACATGTGGTTGTGTAATAAAATCGATAGTTCGCATGGTTTTCTTTTGGATGGTAGTCCCTCAGATCGTCGATATGCGATATCCAGGACTTCGCCGATATGCCTGAGGCACTGCTCTTCCACGTGGAGGAGAGAGAAAGGGGGTCGCTCGTTCTTGTTTTTCATGCATTTCCTTTGTTAATCGGATTTCGGCCCTCCTGGCGCTTTAACGCTAAGGCCCAGATTTCGGTGATTTTTAGTGTTATCGAGTTCAGCGACTTTATGATTCAGTGTTTGTATGTGCCCCTTTGTTTTTGTGATCAATGATTTGCGATATTGGCAATCCACATTGCGAACACGCGACTTGCTATGTGCCACGGGCCCCCGATATGCAATTTGCCTTTATACTTGGCCATTTTCTTTGTTTTTTGGGCTTTCCAAGGGTAACTTCAACATGCTCAAACTTCTCATTGAGAAGTCCAATCTTGGACATCCATATACCGTTGGAAAGCTCTTTCCGAGCACTGTGGAATGGAGAGGGTCCAATTAAGCCATGAGATATTCTGTAGCCTAGGACGCTGGCTTCAAACTTCACTGCTCTTGGGCAACCTTGACCCACTGAAACCCGGAATGTAGTGAGTGACAACACGTACTAAGGAATGGAAAATTGTTAGTGCTGTAAATGTTTTTCCTCTTCCCACACCTCTTGTCAAGAACAAATGAATTGGTTCATCTAGCCTATAAGGTTTTCTTGTTATCATGCCAGCTAATAATTTTTCTTGTTTTGGGTTTGATTGTCACATTAACTCATAATACTCTATGCCTTATGGTATATTTGGTTGATTGAAAATTTCATATGGCCTTAGAGATAGTAAAGTCAAGTTGTTTGTATGTTGGAAATGTTACAAAACACTTTAGAAACCATAGGTTTCGTATTTTTCATTAATGGATTTATCAAACCTTGTATTTTCTGTTTCATTTGGGTTTAGACTATCTATGTCAAATAATTGTTCAGTTTGTGTTTCTATTGCATTCACTACATCATCTATGCCACCCCATGTAGGTCCTGTAACAAATCTATTTTTTTGTTCATTTTGCCTAATTTTTTTCCCAAAGCAACACATGCATAATGTCAACTTGGGTGATGTTGCTTGACCGTGGTCTCATTGACTCAATATAGATATCATAACATTAATTGTTCTCTATAAAAAAATTCAATGTATTTGTATTTGTTATATCTCACACACCTAATGACATATGGATTATTTTCTTGTTTGCATTTTTGTCCTTTGTTTGTATAACTAAATGCAATTTTTGCTAAACATAGAGCATTAATAGCTATAGGTTGTAGAATATAATAGTCAATAATTGGTGGACGCAGTATGTCTTCAAAGTCATCTGGTTCCTTTAGCAAGTGTTTTTTTCTTTTCAAAACAAATGCATATTTGTATATAGGAGATGTGTTCATGAAAATACATTTTCGTTAACTACAGTTTAATGGAAGCGATAACACAATATGCATTGCTTGTTGTGTAGAAATTTGTTGCATGTTTACTAAAGCTTTTCCTAGACAATTAATAGTGTTCATGATATCAAATTTTGTTTTAAGGTGATTTTCGTGTATGTTATTGAAGGTCGGGATGTGTTGAGCAAAGCTATTTGTCCAGGTGTCAGTTGGCTTTCTTTGCAGCGATAAAGTTGTGTGATTCAGTGTACATTGGATAACATGTATGTATTCATCATTTGCTAATCCAGTGCTATGCAATAAGCTATCAAATGTACCCTTTTGATCATAATTGACATTGCTTATTGTTTCAAATATTAGTTTTACATTTGTTTCGTTCTAGCGCTATCAAATTCAAGAGATTCAAGTATTTTTGTTGTTTTCATTGGAGGTCTTAGAAAATTAAATTTGCAATTGGAATTTGTATGTTTCCTACAGGTTCTTGTGTGGCAGTGATGTTGGACGATTCTAAGGTCTTTTGGTAGAACCGATGAATCAGTTGATAAGTATTTATCAACAAAATTTTCAACATGAATGTTTGTGTCTTTACCATAGAACGGTGCAGATTTTATCCATAATAAGCCATGTTCATGCTCACTTCCTATGTCTTGGAATTCTGTGTCGTAGAAGTAGTCATCAATTTCTCCATAATACGTGTAATCATGAGCTATCAATTGACGCAAAGAATCCATCCTAGATCTATAGCAATGTGCACAAGTTACAGGATCATTTCTTATTAATGAGTGCGGTTCATTTTCTTCTAATTCATTTTTGTTTGGTCTTGTAGTGCTTTGCCTTATATGTTTTAATGCATTCATCAAAGGCTCCCAAAGATGCTCTGCACTACTAAAGGACATGAAGAAAGTAGGTGGACCTAGTTGTCGAATCATTGCATATGGTTTTTTACGTATTTGTTGATGGTAGTCAGGTGAAGTGTGAATTGTTTTTAAGTCCATGTACCCAATGTCAGATTTGAAAATGTAATCCAAATTTGGTTTGGATTTGACATCTTTTACAAGTAGTTTTCATCCTCTAAACTGACCTTTTCTAATTCTAATTCACATAACATTCAATACTTGGTCTATGACAATGCGAATTGCTTTATAAAATAAGTTAGTATAATGGTAAGAAAAGTCATGATTTTTATGTAGCACTTCCCATTGACAGATTTTTTGATATGTAGAGTCTTTTGACAGATCACTTGGGTGTTTGTTTCCATAGAACAATGATGGAACACTCATTTCTTCTGGGTATTTATCTTGGAAAATTCCTAATGGAACATAACCTGCAACAGGTGCGATATTAATTTCCCTGTTTACAAGGTCATGGATAGTATGCGGATCAGTGAGACCATGAACCAATGTTTTTGTGATCGATTCATCAATATCCTGATTATCGTTTTCACTATTTCCAATCTCAGATGTACTGTCATATGCTCCTTAGTTTTCTATGAACACTTGTTTCGAATTGTTGTCTATCGCAACATTTTCTAACTTGTAAAGCGTTGTTTTGCATAATTGTTTTAATGCTTTCATGACTATGTGAACTCGAACCTGACCAAATGCATAGGCACTTTTGAATTTTAAATGATTTTTTAGCACAACTGCCACTGTGTCAGTGCCTTTTATGTTTTGAGGCAACACAGATTGAATTACACATATGTTAGTTGGGGTATTGGTGACTCCTCCAGTTAAACCTAGTTGTGGTTTTTTATGTCGATGGCTCATTTCGCTTATTTGCAGAAAGGACAATCATAATGCCAGTAGTCTTTCTTCTAGTTCAGTATGTTGACTAAGTGTTATAGTGCCTTTATTTATTCTTGTTTTTGCAGGAACAATGTATTTAGGAATTGTGTAATCTGAAAATGCTTTTTTGCAAAGCCTACAAATGAAGGAACTATTATTTTTGACATTTTCAAAACTAGGTTTTTAAAATTCATGGAAACAAGCTAGTGGTTTCCTAATGTTTTTTGCATATGTTTTTTGGTTCACTTGTTTCATCGAAAAAGAATCTCTTCTAAAGAAGGTTCTTTGATATATTGAACAATGAAAGATAGGTGCATCATTTATCTATGCTTGATATTTTTTCAGACATTGATAACTCTGTTGAGCTATTCCTTAATCTTTTTCTTGATCTTGACTCACACAAATCTTCTAGTACTACTTATCGTTTCACTATTGCTTGCATTTAGTTGATCTATTGCTTCAGGCTTGTTCGCAACACTTATTTCCAAACACTGCATTGATTCAAAGATGACAGTATCCTCAGTGTTAATGTCAATTGGAACATGAGATGTTTTTGTGCACTGATGCTCTAAATATTCTAGCACTATGTATTGTTTCATTGTTGTTGTGTTATAGGAAAATTTGATTTTCTGCGTTTTCAACTTCCTTCGAATGATGTCTTTAACAAGAGATAAAATGATAGAATTTTGTTGTACTTGTTTAAGCTACAAGATGCTTTGAATTGGGTTGCACCAAGATCAGTTATTGCTTCATATGTTTTGAATTCGGTTGCACCAAGTTTACCTATTATTTGACTTTCAATTTTGCCTATATGTTGTAAAGGTTCATAGTAGACATGACCTATACTTGTTTCAAATTGCAATATGTTCAAAGTTTCAAGTCTTGTTTCTGAATTACATATTTTCCTGAATATGGACATTGTAACTGCAGACCAAATGACGAAACGTATGTTTAGCATTTTTCTTAACAAAGCAAAGACAAATAGATAACCTTCAATATTTCCTTTGTTATAGGGAAATGCTAATTGTTTTATGTATTCCTTCCAAGTAGATATTGTTTTGCACTTCTTTATACAACTAACGTATATATGCTATGCTATGCATCTAATTACAAATGGGTCATTTTGAACAACTGCATTGCAAAATGTTTGTGCAATGATAAGTCGAAGGCATGGCACACTGTATCCATTATCTAGAAGATAGCAAATTATTTCAAATGCACCCTCACCATATATGTTATTGAACATGGGCACTCCACCGACGCTGGTCATGGCCCTAAATGGCTGTTGTTCAAAGATGCATAAGTTAATTTGTTCATATGCAATGTAGGTTTGCTTCGAGCAGGTAGAAACCATAATAGGGTCGTTTTTGCAAAGCAATGGCTCAAAGTAGCCATTTATAGGATCTTCATCATGAAATAGTATATCATAAGTATTTGTTGTAATTTTTGAATTAAAGTGCAAATACATTTTCAATTTTGGTTTGGACCAAATTCTAAATGGAATTTTCAACCAATTTGATAATCAAAGTATACAAAAAATGTCTCCCCATAGTCCTCGAGATTCTAGAGGTATATCAATTGAAGTTGATCCAAACATTTTTGCAAAATACAAATCAAGATCACTGATGTTGTGCGTTTATGTTAATGACTCTTCATGGAGTTCATGTTGATAAGACATAATTGCTTCCTTATCTTTTTTTGCTAAATATTTTCTAAAATACTTCACTGCTCCTTTTCTTAATTTTATCGATAAATATGTGCAATGTAGCAAAAGTTAGCTATTAAACAAACAGTCTCCAATCACATATGGGAAATTGTTTACTTGAAACAAGTTATTCTTTTCTAAGGCAAATGCCGATTTATGTTTTTTAGATGATGTACACATGGCGATATTTATTATGTCAGTGTAACTGTAAATGGTAGCATGTACATTGTGTACCTGTTAAAATGCAAGTGTCAATGTCTTCTAAACTGTTCCAGTGAACCTTCGACAAGTGTCTATTGAATTGTTCTAGTACAAATACATGAAAAAACAAAACATATGATTTATTAGTATACAAATCTAAGAATAAGATGCATGGTTGTTAAAAAAAATGATTTTATTGCCCTTTTTTCATTTAAATTTGTATTAGAAATAGTTATTTAACACGTCTTAGTATACCATAACCAAAAAGAGGACAAAATCCTAGAAAATTAAACTAAATTTTGGAGGAGAGAAAAGATATACTAAGGAGGGAGGAGACTGAATTTTGGAGGGGTGAGCCAAAATAACGCCAAGTTGTTGTAAAAATTCCAATTGATTTTGAAGGCTACTGATTCATCATCCATAGAAACAATTGGCCAAGCTCAATTAAAATTTACATAGTTGAGGACAGTTGATCCTGTTTAAGAGCCATAACAATGGAAGGCTTCATGCAAAGAGGCCCTAAGATTCCAGTCATTAACAACTCTCGTGACTAACCATTAACACTTCGATACTTTACCATATCTACCACACTAGTGAGGGAGGACAACCAATACTTCCAATGATAATCATCTTAAAGAGAGCCACCATTCCTCCTGCTGATCGAATCCACGAGGTGATCATTCAAGTGCCCAGGTGATGTTTGATGGTAAAATCATTTGTCATGACATAAATTGCTATGGGTTTGGATGGAATAAGATGTGGTCATTCAGTTAATGTGGAAATACTTGGAAATGGATCTTTTAAGGAGAATGTTGAAGAAACGGACGACATCCCTCCTTTGTCTGATTGTGGTCGGATTGGAGGGAATGGACATGAAAAGGAAATGCATCAAACTTCATATTTTGATCTAGCAAACTTAGATTTTGATACGACACCTGATGGGCCTATTTCATTTGTAAGTACTTAGATATAAATTACTTGATGTCCTCATCTGCAATATCTAGTTCATTTTTCCCTCTTATTTTTATTTTTGAACCTTGATTATTCTGTAGGATTCACAGTTCCTTTTTTTTCATGACTTGATCCAGCGTCTGAAAGCAGCATGTTAATAATAAAAATTGTCTAATATGAAGATAATCTAGGTCATGCATGCAAGTATATCTACATAAGACAAAGAATGGCGAGAGTTACATAAGAGTTCCTAGTTTGGGAGGACGGGTGTTTTACATTTGTATCTACATACAAAAGATGAGGAATTGTCCAAATGATTGATTTACACCAAAAGATAACTTGACACAAAAAGAATAATTAACATAGTTTTATATGTACATAGAGGATGAACACTAAATAAGGGAATTATGACAGATTTTGTGTGACAAACATTCTTTCAAAGTTGCAGCTTTAATTTTTTTAGGGTTGTCCTGAAATATATATTGGTATAGGTGGATCCTTGATTCATGGCTATTGGGACTTATTCTAGTAAGCATGTATGAACATGTTGTCTAAATTGATCACTTACCCACTTTAATGTGCTTTACTGGAGACTTGGTCAACTTTCATCATTATTCTCACAATTTTGTACTATGTACAAAAAGTAACACAAATGAATGTTGAACATAGGTGTAGTGCCAACAATTGACTTTTTACTTTCATACTTTCCCAGTACTTCTTTGCTTGAGTGTGAGTCATTTTCAACTTTGATAGGTCTCAACTACACCACAGGTCCTCTTCGGGTTGGGGTTTGCTAGATGAATCTTATAAGGAATCCAATTCTAAGACTCTTAATGTACTATTGTACAGCGTAAGACCAAGAATCGAATTTACATTTTCTGTTATGGTAAATAGTCTTGTAGGAGCCTTGGTTTAGCACTAGTATCGAGTTATAATGGGTCTAGTGAACAACTTAGGATAAAGGAGTCAGTATAAGGATATTATTTAATTCTAAGTACTATAGTCTATTCCTACTGAAGGATTGAAGCTCTTAAAAATCCCTATTGCTTCCCTCATCCCTTAGGCCTGATACTAATATTACAACGTGTCTCAATAACAATAGAATAATGGTATACAATTGTCTAAAAGGGTGAAGATATAGATAAATAGGGTAACTGATTACTCCTTGTAATTAGTCATTATTTCTTGCACACTTAAGCACTCCATTATTTTGTAAGATTTCATTGGAGACCCTAATTCTGCTTTGATGTCCAACCTGAGGACTAAACATATGCCTTGTTCTCATCTCAATCATTAGCTAGTGTTTCATAACCCTGTTGAGATAGCTGAGTCTTCAATTCCTCTGAAAGTTTGTAAACCTCCTTTCCCTCTCTCCAAGGTTTTTTCCATAATCTACATTTCTCCCATTGTGCATCTTCCATGCTAAAGAGTTACCTAACACAGAGAAGAATAACACAAGAGTTGATCTTTCCAAAAGGATGATCTAGTAGAATATTTCCTTCTGAGGGTTGTTGTCCTTTTTTGCAAATGGAAAGAGTTCAATGCATTTCTTGATGATGATATCTTGACAGAGACGTTCAGTAGATATGGCCCTCATAATGTTTTTTGCAGCAAGGGCTCTCCTAAATAGATGAATGTGCATTAAACCTTATTCTGTGCAGTCTTCGGACTTTGCATGAGGTGGCCTTTTAGGATAGTTGAAGAACTCTGATAACAACCAATGAAGTATATGATGAACTTTTTCATGCATGTTAAGGTCAGAAGCCAGTCAAGTTCTCTTAACAAGATTATTTATTTTGCTAGATTTCAATTTAATTCATTCCAACCAACTGTTGTGTCTAATAATTTTTGTATTTGTACCTGTCGTGCTCGGAGGCTATTTTGCTTTGAGAATAGTTGAATATCCATCTACATATTTATTGTATCCATGTCCATTTGTAATCAATAAACCGACAAAAATCTTTTTCACCGCCCTCGGAAGTAATAAATACCCTATTGATTTTCATTTTTATCTCTAGTATATCAGCACTATTTATGGAGGAACAGAAAAAGGTACTGATGTAGTATGGTCGGATGTGTGCCAGCATTTGCTTAATTATAATTTATCATTTATCAATTCTCTCTTCTTGATTATATTCATATTCTTTATCAACAATATTTGTGTTAGAAAGGAAGCTCTTCTTTATTAATATTAGATGCATATTTACCACTCTCTTTTGAGCAGATAATATCTTCTCTGGAATAAAAACAATTCTTCTTGCAATACATTCCTCTTTTGTGTTTATATGGCTTGCTTCTATTTTGGTGTTATTCTTCCTCACATTTTGCATATGGACATTTAGCAACAAAATACTCTATTTTACCACAACTAAAACATTTGATTGGTAGATTACCTCGGTATTTTCCAAATATTCTTTTCAAATTTCTCATAAACCGTGACTCTTCTACATCTGATTCATTTATTGAAGAATCATTGACTTTCAGTTCTTTTGTCTTCTTTGAAACTTTGAAAGCTACTTCCTTCAAAGTTTACTTTCCTTTTTCTATCGTGATTTCATATGTAGTGAAAATCCCATGTAGCTCATCCATCTTCATATTTTCCATATCCTTTATTTCTTTAGTAGATGATATATTTGCATCAAATATTAAGGGGATAGATCTCAACACCTTCAATACAAGCATTGATTCCTCAACTTCTTCACCAGGTTCTCGGAAAACATTGACCATCTCATCCACAGGCAGGAAGTAGACTGCAATATATTCTTTATCATTCACATTCAATCTTTTGAACTATCTTCTTTGGGTTTGAATTTTTTCTCTCTTCACTTTTTCATCTCCTTCACAATTATTTTGAAGTTTGTCCCAAATTTCCTTTCCATATTCATATGCATTACTTTGACAAACTCTTATTCAGATAGGCCACAAAATATGGAATTCATGACCTTTCATTATTTATACAAGCCTTCTTACCACCTTGATTAGATGGAGAAGTTGTTAGAGCTTTATAACCATCCACTATCTATGTCCAAATGTAAAAAACAATGTACATTACATAAGTCTTCATCCTTATCCTTCAGAAGGCATAATTTGTTCCATCTAATTATTTAGCTTTGGTTGTGAATGAACCTTCTTGACTGATCACGGTCCCTCTAATATCTCCCTTCTAGTGGTTGTACTACATTTGAAGGAACTTACTTTGATACCAATTATTGGATTCAAACTTACAATAACCCAGGGACAGGGGATGTGCATGAATTAATATAAGAAAATTTATATCTTATTTAAATAGTCATGAGTCATAACAAATAATATCACATACAAAGCACAAGATATATGAGAATTTCTGTATAACAAATCTTTGTAGCCACCAACCTATTATGAAAAACTCTGTAGGAACTAACCTATAAGACATCGATCCCACCTGCTAAGATATTTGTAGGCATTAACTTATAAAAGAGATCAATCCCTTTTATTGCAAGATTTGTATGTACTAATCTGTAGGAGACGCCAATCCCTTTTATTGAAATATTTGTAGGCACCAACCTATAGGAGACATTAATCTCTTCTATTGCAAGATTTGTAAGGACCAAATTAGATAGGAGACACTAATCCCTTTTTCTCCAATATTTTTATGCACCAAACTTCAAGAGACACTAATCCCAATTTTTGCAAGATTTGTATGCACCACTCTATACGAGACACCAATCGCGTTTGCTGCAAGATTTGTAGGCATCAACTTAAAGGAGATACCAATTTACCTAAATTGATAAAGTGCTTTGATAAAGTGTCTAAATTTTCATTCTTTAGTGAAATATAGAAGCTAATCTTATCAACACATGTTTTGTTATATTTATGTGTTTTGTTATAATTGCATAAGTTTAAGAAAATGACCCCAATAAAGTTAACTGATTTATCATGGTTAACGTATTAGCAGTATTCAAACAACCTACACTATGTATTATAGTTTTTCAAAAGAACACAACTTTAGTTTTCTTGATTTTAACAAGAAAGATTGCATAGCAGCTAGTCCCTGATTTGAATGGGGAGCAGGGCTTGAGCTCGTTGTTTATGACTAATCAAGAAAACAATGTTGTGACAAACTTGTGATGAGAGACCAGTCTCGACACATTTGTTCAACGAGAAGTCTAATTGCCTTTGTTCAGTGAAAATCCTGGTTGCCTTGCCTTGCAATTGACCCACCAAAACAACTCAATAGGAGTATGGTCCCCACGACCCAACGGTTCCTTAGAAGTGAGTGACCCACTCTCGTGCAAATGTACACCAAAATAACTAAATAGGGGTATGGTCCCCATGACCCAATGGTTCCTTCGAAGCGATTGACCCACAATCGTGCAAATGTATTTCTTGCCTCCAGTACCCTAATCTCAGTTGACCCTCGTCCAATGCAGCAAGGTACCCCAATCTCAATTGACCCTCGTCCGTTCCAGAAGGAAGTACGACGACCAACTGCAATTTCTAACCACACCCCAAAACCATATAATAAGACGATCAACCATTCCATCCGACAATTTATAATCTCGCCCCAAAACCATATAGTAAAGGGCAAGGTGTGACCTATTTCTTGGTAACAAAAGGTTTCTTTTGTGCATAATTGTTGGTAATGTATGCATATGTATGCAAATGTACTGGATACAGGCCCATTGCTGAGGTCTACAAAAGCTTTGCAGGAGATGTTGATTTGGAGGACTTTGGTCTCAACTTGTTTTGAAAAAATAATGGAGAAGAGTGTTTATGGACTATACCATCCAGCTTAGAGGAGATATGGACAACTTTAAAACTCAAAAAAGCTGGCAGTGAAGATATTGAACATAAGTTGGTTGTAGGAAATACAAGTGTTGGAATCTACAAGGGAATGAAACCTAAAGTATTTATTAATATCAGCAATATCCCAGAGCTACAAGTTATCAACAGACTGGATTCTTCCATTGAGGTTGGAGTAGCAGTAACAATTCCTAAGCTTATCGAAGCTTTAGAGGATAGAAAAATCGTTGATACTGGTGTATCAGATCAGGGTAAGTTGATTTATAACAAAAAAATAGTATTGAAGGGCATTGTCGATCACCTGAAAAAGGTAGCTTATGGATTCATTATAAATACAACAAGTATTGGTGGTAACCTAGTTATGGTCCAGAAGATGTCATTTGATTCAGATGTTGCGACCATTCTACTGGGAGTTGGTGCATATGTCAAAATTATTTCAGCTAAATATTGCAAGTATTCTTCCAGTGCTTAATGGCTTAGCAACTCTGCAACAGGGTAAGGATATTTATGATTTCATGGTGAGAAGTGGGTTTGAATCTGATACTTCTGTAGTAAATGCATTTCTCGATCTGTATATGAAATTCGGAAGTGTTGAGGATGCACATCAGGTATTTTAATAAGATTACTCGAAGAGATGTTTCATGGAATCTGATGATCACTGGTTATTCTCGGAATGGGCAATGTGTCCAAGCTTTGGAATTTTTTAAGCAAATGCTACTGGCAGGTGTAAAGCCAAGCGTGATGACATGGAACTCTATCATTACAGGATATTCCCAGAATGGCCATTATGAGGAAGCCTTCAAATCCTTCAGTGAAATGCAACTGGCTAGTATAAAGCCTAACTCAATCAACTTGACAAGCCTTCCCTTGGCATGTACCAATAATGCAGCTCTGCAAGAGGGTAGACATATACAGAATTACATAATTAAAAGTGGGTATGAATCAGATGACTTTGTGGTGAGTGCCCTTCTATACATGTACACATAAACAAAATAAATAAATCGACAAATAACAACCACATAAAAATACAATACTTCATGGCATTACGACTCAATTTATAATAAGGCTTTCTTGTCTTTTGATCCACTCTAAAGGTCATAGAGCTTTTACCAAGTAGTAGTAATAAGCCTTTTATTGATTTACTATTTAACCATTTTTACAATAACATTTTATTGTTGTTTACATTTACTAACCATTATAGCTGCACCACAACTAATTTAAGGGAATTTTGATAAGTGCTCAGATTTGCATGTCACGTGTGACCTATGTGTGCTTTCCTAGGTCACATGTGTCTCCTGAAATAGCCCAAGGGAGAGGAAAATACTTTTGGCAATCTTTCGCCAAATGCAGCTGGAAAGTGTGACACCAAATTTAGTCACTATTTCTAGTGTTCTCCTTGCATCTACCCAATTAGCATCTCTTCATCCTGGAAAAGAGATTCATGGTTATATACTTAAAATTGAACCAAAGTTGGATGTTTTTGTCTGAAATAGCCTCATAGACATGTATGCTAAATGTGGCAGCATACAAAACACATATCGCATCTTCAACAAAATGTCTGTAAGAGATGTAGTTGCATGGAATACGATGATTGGAGGGTATGCAATGCACGGGCATGTTGAAGGGGAATTATTTATTTTCCACCAAATGCAATAGGCAGGTATGAGTCCTGATAATATAACATTTGTCGGTTTCCTCTCTGCATGCAGCCATGCAGGCCTGGTGGATGAAGGATGGCAACATTTTCACAGCATGAGTCAAGACTTTCACATTGAACCAAATAGTGAGCACTATGCTTGTATGGTTGACCTTCTTGGTCGTTCTAGGAACTTCAATGAGGTGCATGATTTGATTAGCAAAATGCCAGTAGAACCTAGTACCAATCTGTGGGGTGCTTTGCTTGGTGCCTACAATATCTATTGCAATGTGGAGCTGAGCAAATTCGCTGCCGAACATCTCTTCAAATTAGAGATAGTTATTCAGTGAAAGAAGATAAGGACAACGATACCACTGGAGTTTATGGCGAATTGTTGTTCAAGACATATAGAGCAACCTATCATCCCCTTGGCAACGCAAGGTCTTATGTTAATGCTGCTTTCTTGGCTCGAATTTCGTGCAATAAGCCTGTGGTAACTACCCTTGGATTCACAGTGAGGCACCTGTAAGCCATGCAGAGATTGTAAGTGACAAAAGTGCTTTGTCTAACCAAAATTATAAACTACTAACTTCATGTGCCATGTGGACCCCACATGAAGGCCACATGCCTTACTACTCAATTCCCCAAAACAACCATGCAAGACATGGAGGCTGCCACGTGATTACTTGGAGTCTCTTTGTTGAGCTTGATTACCTCGATTTTGATCGAGCCCTACCATTGAAATTTCCTTTATGCCTTGCAATTGAATATCGTATCTACAAATATTCTGTAGTAATCTTAAGAATCAGTGCAACATACTTTCTTGCAGGAGGGTAGTGAATAGTTGCATTCATACTTGCTTAAGAATCAGTGCAGCATACTTGCTTGCAGGAGGGTAGTGAATAGCGGCATTCATACTTGGTTGTAGGAGGATAGTCAATAGCGGCATTCATGCACAGGGAAAAACAGGGAAAATGTCTCCAGAAGAGAACTTGCATACAAGATGGGTATTCGCTACCGGTTATTCCTGAAGGTGTGAAAGTGAAATGAGGATTGTTTCCTTCCTGTTCGTGCAAGTAACCAACAACAACCCGCATTTCTAAACTGATCCAATAAGAATCAAAGGTTATTCTTGCTCTCTCTCTTTGGTCGAGCAAGCAACTTCGAGGCACGGCTTCGCCTTTCTTCCATGCCCTAATGACTCGTTAATTGGTCGAGTGAGCCAAGAACATAGGTCTCTTTACCAAGAGAAAACGCAAGATTGTACATAGGTCTCTGCCCAACTAGCCCTCTAAAGGCTATGTCCTCACTCGGGTTTCGGCTCTAAACCGGCCCATCGAAACCTACCTGGATCGACTAGCGGCAAAGACTCCTATCATCAGCAACATAAATGTTTGTCAATGAGGTGTGGTTCTACTGTGCCAGGCAACAAATGGCAAGGCTAAGAAAATGGTAGGATTACGCTAGAATTAGAAGAGAACTTGCACATAATATGGGTATTGGCTACCATAGCGGCTTCTCAAAACTCATGATCTGCTCTTTGCCAGCCGACCTGCATCCAAGGTAAAACAAGAAACATTTCTCAGCATACTCTGCAGTCATGACGTTTGCTTAGTATTCAATTCGAGTCCGTGAAAAGTTGAAAGGGCATAGATTTAAGATTGTGAATAATATTGTGGTTGCAGTGGATGAGAGTGAGGAGAGTATGCGCCCCTTTGAATGAGATGTTTGAGACTACTTTGCAACTTTGTTTAGACTAAGCAGCTTTGTTCAGACTTCAGAAGAAACAACTTTCTTCAGATTTATGAAGAAGCCAAGCTAATGCCTCCTGCAACAAAAGGAAAAAGGAAAATAGATAGAAGATGGAAAGTGTTGGGGGAAGACAGGTATTACTCTTCATGAATCATTAACGTTTGTCTTGCTCTTATTAGAAAATATTTGCAGAATCAATGCATTAGAGAAAATATTTGCAGTGTGGCTTCAACATCTTGCCATCCTTCCATGAGAATCAAAGCATTAGAACAAATTCTTGTTTGAGAAATCTGCAAAAAGGAGGTCCGCTGAGATAGAGGGCCGGATGCCATATAGTCTTTGAGAAATCTGCAGAAGGGTTGGTTGCGATAGAGTCTTTGGAAGGCCGGCCATATAGTCTTTAGACTTGAAGAAGAACTGAAGACAAGTAGCTACTGCCATGCAAAATTCGTGTTACTGCCATGCAAAGTTGTTTTCAATATGTGTGATGTCTACAATCTTGTAACCTCTTAATTTTTCCAACTAATGTTAGTATTAAATAATTGAGACTGAAACTATCGAGATCAATTGACATTTATGTTGACTTTTAAGTACATTTTTTGTTATGGAACCAGCTCACAAAAAGATAGAAAAGAGAGATCCACGCCTTAGAATTCAGCCTCTTCGAGGGGGCAACCTCCTTTACATTACATAAATGAACAATTCTTCGATGATACAAAATGAAAGACCTCCTTTCTATATATAGGAGTCTAAGGGGTCATAACATAACCAGAGCCGACATAACAATAATAATGTAAGGGCACAATAATAATAATAGTGGGCTTCTATGGGGCACAATAGTAACAATATGGGCACTACATGGGTACATCAATATAATAAGTGGTTTGTACTAATAACAATAAGGGGTGACACTATTAGTATAGGGGCCTAACACATGAGATCTCTCTTTTACCCCGGCAGCCTGACGCAGGAGCATCTGGTCGACAGGGTGAAGACCGAGAAAGGGCGGACAAAGTTATTGAAGAAGATTGGGAAAGATGAACAGTTCGACAAATGGACAACAAGTCTGTCAGAGTTCTTAAGTTTTTTATTTAATTTCTTCCAAAGTCAACTACAGCATTAGATTCTATTAGTTAATTTTCATTTATTTTACTTTACTATAGCAACAGGTCTTAATTATAGTTGTTAGAATTAGATTAATACCAATAAGCAATGTAAACAGCAAACCCTTGTGGGACCAAGGAGACAAAGTAAACAAACGAATAGACAGGTAAAGTAAGTTTATAGTAACTGCCAGGCAAACTGTAATGGAATAACTATCTGACAAACTGTAAAGAATAACTATCTGCAGTTATCTAACTGCCTGTAACTATTGTATAAAAGGACAGACAAAATAACCCAGAAGGGTTCAGCAGCTAAACAATTGGAAAAGAGAAATAGAGAAATATATATCAAACTTCCTTCATCTAAATTATGTGCACAAATAGACATACGACGGGAATATATAAGTCCTCTGTATTAGAAATTCATATATACATTTCTGTGCAATTAATTCGTTGCAGGCAAACACAGTGACAGAGACTCACAAAAGGATTACATATATATTATTGCATAATCAATTCATTGCAGGCAAATACAGCAACCGATATTCACAATACCACAAGTCTAAAGATGAGCCGAGGCCGAGAGTGAGCAACAGGTGAGAAGTAATGAATAGTGTCAAAAAACACAACAACCCACAGGCGAAACCGGGTAAGCAACAGCATCAAATTTAAACATAGAATACATATCACTGTATAATACATTGTAGGCTTGTAGCATTTAAATTACATGAATGAACTATGCGACGAGGGTTCGTTGAACCGAACCGCCAACTAACAGAACCTACAACAACCCTCCACACTACGGCTACGGGTTGGAACAGCCCAAACATTAAACGTTACAGCTATTAATCATACAGACGCAAGTAACTACAACAAGGACAGAGAGCCACGGAAGCATCCAATACACCGACTACAGACACAAGTAGACACAGCCAAAACAAAGAGCCACGAAATCAACCAAGATAAGAACAGAGCTACCCGGGAGAGATATCAACCGAAACCTTTGCGAGAGCCATGGAACCGGTCACCTGCAACCATTACAGAAGAGTTAAGTTAGGGTTTGTCACCAAAACAAAACCCTCGAACCAGAAACGATGCGTGAAGCTAGAAACGAATTAGCAAGAAGCGAAGCCGTGTATGGCTAAAGAGGAGTGCCATACCTGGAAGTGAACCGAGTCCACAACTCACCGAGACGAAGTGAAACCCTGACCATGGAGGGGCCGAGTATTGTTAGCCACAGCTCAAATAGAAAAAAATAAACTATAGCAGAGAACAAGTGATTACCTGAGCACAGAGCCGAGCGCCGGAGAAATACCAGGTTGCAGACCAACGAACTGCACATTGTCAACTGGGAAAACCAGAAACCCTCAACACCAGCATTCACCACAAAATTATAATGCAAATGACCAGGATAGACGGAGAAATACAGAAGTAGAACCAGTCGACTGAGCATAGTCACGGAAAACAAGCCGAATGCTAAGTAAAAGAACCATAACTCACCAGTAAAGCCTGAACCGAATACACGGACGAGAAGACAGTGATAAACCACATCGTTTATTCATTAACCCTTCAAAAATTCAACAGTGTATCACCACAGGCGTAGAACAACCAGAGGCGGAGCCGAGCATCAGAGCAGAACCACAGAGCAGCAAAACAACGAGGTGAAAATGACCAAATGAGCGCGAATTGACAAAGTGAAAAGGGAGTAAGTGAGATTAGGGTTTGGCAGCTTCGAGGAGGACAGGTGTTGCAGCAAGGACAAGTAAGTACCATGGGTTGATTAATAATCACCTACCGCATCAATTGCAATCAAACCATATTCATATCCGAATATCAGTGAAGGACCGCGAAGGATTGTGCTGGCGTGGGACCACGTGGGCTGGCCACATCAATTACAAACCAAGATAAATAAGAAACACATCAGAGATAAAATATAGACATCAATTTCTTAATAGAGAAACCCTCATGCGATAGAAATATTCACTCCAACCAAATATTCCATTACATGATTTTCAAAGTATTACATCAGCCATGCATTGGTGCTCATCGCCATTCTCTACTCTTTGGTATTTTACATTAACCATCTAAGCCTTTAATACTACAATATATACCCTATATCTAACCTAACTATTTAATTAATTATAAACCAATATGCCACCTTTTAACTGTTATATTAAAGACAAATTTCTATGGCATTTCATCATTGACACTTAATGTTCACCAAGTTAGCAACTCAAAAATCTTAAAAATCACAAATAAAGATTACATATATAACATTAACAAAAAGGACCATAGACACAAATGATGGAATTCTACATTTACCTTGTTGTGATACTCTATTTTACCTTCCATCAAGATACTTTAACATAATAAAAATTGAGAAGAGAATACACAACGTGAAAAACCTTGAAAGAGAAAATGCTTGGAGCAACCATTTCTAGATATTATAGGTAATATTTTCTTCCTTGAAACTTTGGTGATACCTTTTCACCTTTATAGTTGTGAGGCTTGGAACTGATGAATTACTTCAATAAGGTGCTCATTAATTTATTTTGAAAAATATATGTGCAAATAAGAAAATTTTGTACTATGTTATCTTCCTCACATTCATGATTTTCCATGTTATAATAATGGTGAACATGATTCAATAGATAGAAGACTAATAAATTAATCATATTTATATCTATAATCATGAATGAAATGTAATGACCGCATATAAATGCTTATTTTATTTTTTATTTTAATGATCTCCAATAACAATGAGCTTAATATAATAATTTTTCTCTCCATTATAACATAACTAATGATTTTTATATTTTATTGAATGTTTTTTTTTGTACCTATCAACTATAGGAGATGATGTTATACTACTAGTTAACATATTACCATATATATGGATATTATTCTTTTCTACCATGTATGCTTCATCTTTACTTTAAAAAAAAGATTGGAATATATTATATATTGTAGTTTAGAAACAATTGTTCCTTGGATAATTTGCAATTTTCCATATAAATTTATATTTTTGTTACACGAGCTCATTACAAAAGCTAACATATACATACTCTTATTTTTTTCTACAAAAATTAAGGCGCTAAGTCCTCCTCATAGTTGTTGATAATATAGTCTATTTTATCCATTCTATTTATTTTATTATTTTTAGTTCACAAGTTTTCATATAAATTTATATTTTTGTTATACAAGTTCATTATAAGAAATAACGTATATATACTCTTATATTTCTCTATAAAATTGAGTTAAGTACTCCTCATAATTATTAGAACATATCTTTCAGGTTGTAGGGACTATAGTAATAGATATTAGACAATGTGTTAGTTGTGCAAGGCAACCAAAATGAATTTGAAGATGTTAAACCAATGTTTTGTGAAAAAATATAATTCTCTCTATGAATTTTTGTGAATGTAATCAAAGTATAAAATTGAAGTTCTTATTTGGCCTCTTCCCCGGGCATTGACCATAACAAATTCCATTAAAGCTTAGGATATACACTAGCACAATCTATACATTGAAATAGACCTTTTCCTGGGAAAGTAATGTTAGGATTACTTAGCATTAAGTAAATAATAATAAATGTTAAGTTTATTAATGCCATCCCATCGACCATAACAAATTCCATTAAAGCTTAGGATATACACTAGCACAATCTATACATTGGAATGGATTATTTCTTGGGAAAGTAATGTTAGGATTACTGAGCATTAGCATTAAGTAAATAAAAATAAATGTTAAGTTTATTAACACCATCCCATTTCCTTTCATTTCCATCAATTTTTGTAACATTTGTGGGTCTGGGTAGCATCTGACATCTGAGGTTTACTTGCTAAGAACATAGGACCTTTATCTCTCTTCCAACCTTCTTTTCCGAGCTCAGGATCATTGTAAGATCAAGGTGAGAAATGGGAAATTCAATCTGCAACTTAGTGTACAGTGAAGTTTGCAACTCAATATGCAATGGCATCAATTTTTGGTGTTAGTGCTAGAAGAGATGCTTTGGGCTTCACCACCGCACCTGTCACGCCCTACACCTACAGTAGTCTTTCAACCGCTTATAGTGAGGTGCATCACTACCAATCGTTTTCTTTTCACAAATACTTATGATTGTAGACTACGCCTAACATTCCATACTTAGTTTTATTTTTGTTACCAAGTATTATTATTTCATCCTTTATACAAGTGAAAGCCCATAACATTCACATAAACGGCATTATACAATAGAAATGCACAATAGTATAAAGGAGAGGGGAAACTCCCTGCAATATGAGTCTGCCTGTATTAATATATTATACAATCTTCACTTTTACAAAGTACAAGTTAAATCTTGGGAAACCCAAAATTTACACTTAGCCAATTTTCAAGCTTTAGCGAACTCGGTTGCCCAGCTCATCGGCACCTCCGCATGGTCGCCACATGACTCACCAACCCTTTGTTCACCTCATCGCACGATCGTGTTGTTTGCCCAACTTGGGCGTGCCTCGTTGTAACCAAGTCGCCACACATGGGAACCTCCACACGAGTCACACCTCCATTCACAATCTTAACACTTCATCATTTCCACCGTGCACAACTTCCGCATTTTCCTTTGCATGATGGGCAGACGCTCACCCGAGCTACCCAAGAACCCGTGCACAACCACCCAACCGCACAACTGCACACAATCAGGTGTTCATGCCTTCACCCATGCACCTTCGCACAACCGGGCGCCCTCGCCTTCACCCGTGCATGCCTTGCACAACCGAGCACCCACGCTTTACTCGTGCACGCCTTACTTCGATCGGCCTTCATTAAGACTTATGCGTTCAAGAGACCTGCCCAATACTTGGGTGCATATCCATCTGCACCTTCCTCTTTGTTTCGCCCTCTTCTCCACGCACTTCTCCTTGAAGACTTCCTTATCGAATGATGATCTTTCATTCCAAACTCATCGCATATATATAAGGTGCGTTGGGCAATTCTTGGCTACCCAGCCGACTTTCCAACACCCTATACCTCCATTGCAAAACGCCTTCCAACCATGTCGGCCTTCATTCTAACACATTGTAAGCATAGGTCAGCCTGTGGGTGTACTCCATCCATGCTTCCACGCTTATAAACATGTTTCTCCCTTCCTCCATGCGTTATTATCACATAACCTTCGCGCACTTTGGTTAGGACTCGCACTTCGCACCTTCGTTCACTATCGAACTTGGTCGCACTTCATCTGGCGGACGTGCCAAAGACCGCAAGTCCTTACATCCTCCTCCACCTGAAGTTGTTGTCGTCCTCGACAACATGCCATCCTAGTAGCCATTCACCAAGATCATCAACAATTGTCTCATCCATGATGTCAACTCCTCCACATACTGTAACCATCCCTGCAACATATGTAGAACTACCATCTCCATCATGTCTCGTCTCGGCAACCATATGTCACCAAGATCACCATACTAAGGTATGCACCCCATCGGTATGTCATACATCGGAAATCATCTCAATCCATAACCATCAACCACCCTGTCACAATCTCCACATGTTGCTCCCCATCATGGAAGGTTGGTTCCCCCATATCAAGCAACATGCTTCCTGCAACATATCGTGTTGACCTCATCATGTGTCGTTCTCATGTGAACTGCTACCATGATACTCCAACAAATGCTAACACCTCTCTGTACATTGGATACCCTCATGACTCAAACTAGTCAGGTGATCAGTCCAACTATCATGCTCAAACCATGAGAATGCACATCCTCATGTCACCATCAATCGTTTCTCAGAACATCCCGTTACATCCACAACTCGATCAAGAATCCATCTCCATACAAGTGTAAGCCATCCTCAGGTCCATGAAGTAGTCCTCATCTCATCTACAACATGCTATCCATGATGTCTGGTACTAATGTGCTATATGAAATCAGCCACATCTACCCCAACATCATCATCCATTAGCAAAACATCCATCTCCTCAAAGTGAAGAGATCATCTCATCAAACTCCGATTCTCGATGTGCCACATCCAGGTCCATGAAGCTACCTCCATCATATCTATATGTTCCACCCCTCAAGTCTACCATAGAAACAAGTATACACCTGTCTCATCTAAACATGTGATGCCCATGATCATAGATCAATTAGCTCCCACGTGTCAAAAGTGGTTGAGTCTCGGCTCAACCCATGCCCAAGTGTTGCCACCAAGGCATCATCATCATTGTAACTCCATCACTCCAAAGTGTCTCATATCGATCCTCCACATCCAGTCACTCTTTCAAGCCATTCCCATACATGTACTTGAAAGTATGCACCCCATCTTGCATCAAAGTCTCTGACCTCAGCTCCTCAATGCATCAGATCCTCCAAGTCCACCATATATGAAGTCCCTAAAAGTCACAACCTCATGTCATCATGAGCTCCATGAGTCATCTCCAACCAACATCCAGCAAGCATACAAGTCTCAGCCCAAAGGTCTCTGTAAGATGCCTCAAATCTCCATGTAGTAGGAATGCTTCATAATCTGCTCACAACTCCATCCAAGTCCATGGCCTTGTTGTACAAGAGTGCACAACTTCTCCATCAGCTCATAAACAAAACATCTCCATGTCACATTAGCAAATCCACCTACGCAACATCCCTACCTTGGCACTCCTCATTGGATGTCCATAAGTGAAACCTTTACAAGTGCTCCTGCATCATGTCGCTGCATAAGACTGCAAAGCTCCATGTCTCCAACCTGATGTCCATGACTAAGTTTCCCATGTAGTCCAACCAAGTAGACCCATCACAACAATCGGTCATCCTCATCCAAGTTTGTAATCTTCGGTCTAGTGAACTCAGTCACCCAACCATATCATCATCATCACGAGTCCCTTCCATCATAGCTCCCCCACTAAAGGTTCCACCAAGACTATCTCTTGGTCTCGGCCATGAGAAGTCCACCCAAGCATGATCATACCTCAAGAGTGTGCCCTCCAACTTGTCCATGAGTCATGTCGGGCTAGCCAATTCTCCATGTGGCTAAAGGATGACCCAATCCTCCGCAACGATCATCATGTTCTTCCCTTGTCACGGGCCTTTGTACCTTCTATCATAAGGTCACAAACAACCCCAACAAGTCCTACAATAGTCAACAATCCTTGCTTCTCCATACAAGGTCTCATCATAGACATCCATGGTAAGGTGCTCCCTAGCATCAACAAACTGACTTTGCCCTTCCCTGCATATGGTTCATCTACCAAACGCTCAAGTGAAACACAAGTATCAATACTTACTTCATCATCATGAGGCTCCTCCATATGAGTATCCTCATCCATCCATGTCTGAAAACTGCACGATCCTGGCCCAACTTGATCAATCTCAAGTTCATCCTCCATCGTTGTCATATCTGCAACATCCTCAAACATCACGGCTTTCTCTTCCTTGTCAGCACAATCTGCAACTTCATCTTGCTCCATTGTCCAATCAAGTTGAAGAAGTTCATCTTCAACATTCTTTTCCAAGACTTCAAGTTCCTTTCGAATCCAGGGATTCTCTTCTTTCATTTGCTTCAACCTGTATAAGGTAAGTAAGAGCTTCCCTTCGCATTCTTCTAAACCTGCCATGTCTTGCCGTTCAGCTTGGCCCAAGCACTAAGCTTCACCTCTTCTAAACCTATTTCACCATTCACTTGAATCACCTTGATATTCCACCTACTACATGCAAAACTTGAACTCCCTTTCAAGTCTTTGGTCTTCGTAGAATCAGCTCCTTGATTCAATTCACTAGCTCTAATACCACACTTCATGTGCCTACACCTATGGTAGTCTTTCAACTGCTTATAGCGAGGTACGGCACTACCAATAGTTTTCTTTTCCCCAATATTTACGATTGTAGACTACGCCTAGCATTCCATACTTAGTTTTATTTTTGTTACCAAGTATTATTCTTTCATCCTTTATACAGGTGAAATCCCATAACATTCACATAAACAACATTATACAATAGAAATGCACAATAGTATAAAGGGGAGGGGCAACTCCCTACAATATGAGTCTGCCCGTATCAATATATTATAAAATCTTCACTTTTACAAAGTACAAGTTAAATCTTGGGAAACCCCAAATTTACACTTAGCCAATTTTCAAGCTTCGGCAAACTCGGTTGCCCAGCTCGTCGGCACCTCCGCACGGTTGTCGCACAACTCACCAACCCTTCATTCACCTCGTCACATGATCGCGTTGTTTGCCCAACTTGGGCGCGCCTCGTCGTAACCAAGTCGCCACACACGGGCGCCTCCGCATGAGTCACACCTCCATTCACAATCTCAACACTTCATTGTTTCCACCATGCACAACTTCCGCATTTTCCTTTGCACGACGAGCGGGCACTCACCCAAGCTGCCCAAGAACCCATGCACAACCACCCAATGCACAACCGCACACAATCGGGCGTTCACGCCTTCACCCGTGCACCTTCGCACAACTGGGCGCCCTCGCCTTCACTCGTGCACGCCTTGCACAACTGAGCGCCCACGCCTTACCATGCACGCCTTACTTCGACTGGGTTTCATTAAGACTTATGGGTTCAAGAGACTTGCCCAAGACTTGGGCGCATATCCATCTGCGCCTTCCTCTTTGTTGCACCCTCTTCTCCACGCACTTCTCTTTGAAGACTTCCTTATCGAATGATGATCTTTCGTTCCAAACTCATCGCATATATATAAGGTGCGTTGGGCAAGTCTTGACTACCCAGCCGAATTGCCAATGCCCTATACCTCCATCGCAAAATGCCCTCCAACCATGTCGGCCTTCGTTCTAACGCATTGTAAGCATAGGTCAGCCCGTGGGTGTACTCCACCCATGCTCCCATGCCTATAAACATGTCTCGCCCTTCCTCCATGCGTTATTATCACATAACCTTCGCACACTTCGGTTAGGACTCGCAGTTCGCACCTTCGTTTAGTGTCGAACTTGGTCACACTTCATCCGACAAGCGTGCCAAGGACCGTGGGTCCTTACAGCACCTGACGTGAGAGTATAGTGTCGTTCATCCTTTGTATTTATTTTACTATTGTTATGAACTATTGAGGAGATGAAGGGATAACCCCATTGTATTTGTAATGCCAAGGAAGACGATATCTACTCAGTTGTTATCTCTTTTTACTTTTAATATATCATGGCTAAAATTTCTAAGGGTCCTTTGTATATTTAATTCATTGATATGGTATATATTTTTTGTTATGTGTTTGATTTTAGTGTTAATCCATTGCATTTATTTGTAATCTCCATATAGTTCTAGTGCTATATATGGCGCACTGTCACAGTTACTAGGTGTGGTACTTTGACCTACCTATTGGACGCTCGTGATTCATTTTTGGTGTAATTGCTAATGGTAAAAGGATTATGGTCTGCCAAACCCTTAATGACTATCCTACGAACATTGATCTTCATTTATTTCAATTTTTCCTTAACCAATTTTTTTGCTCTGCAATATGGAAGTCTAGGGTTATTTATTACTTAATTTTTATATCGATGAATCAGTCATGGAAGTCTAGGGTTATTTATTACTTAATTTTTATTTCGATAAAACGGTCACTTATTGAATAAATATTTTTCTTCGACTTGATAACAACATACTATAAGGTAATTATGGTTTTACAGTTTTTTCGTTATGGTTAACATTTCGTTCATGTAGTTCCCTTTTGCAATTCATAATTATTTCTTACTGCCTTTTGCAATTCATAATTATTTCTTACTCCATTTGGATTCATAGGTCGATAGACGGTTTTTGCTCCCTGTAGATACTAAAGGTAAATACTTTTTTTATATATATTCATCGCAACAACTTCTTGTTAACTTTTTCGCTTTAACTTTTTGTTTTCTCGGACTTAGATTTATAATATATTCCATTTCCCTAACGAAGTTTGGTTGAGTGTTAGCTATCTTCTCATTCGCATTCACCAGGCTGGGATTACTTGCTGACTCTGAGGCGAAAACAATGCATGCAAACTGAATTTATTTTGTTGTTATTATTTTAAAGTCTTACTCCAGGTTCAAAGACTTCCTGTATGGCTATCGACTTTTGTATTAATTACTCGTTATAGTGGATATATATATATATAGTTCTGGAAGTTTTTGTGTATAAATAATTGATATCACGACATGCATAACAACTCATTTCGTGGATAACTATTTATCATTTATTTCTTTATATATATATATATCATGATTTCAATGTTATTCTATTGGAAAACAACATATTTATTAGAATAATACATTTATTATCTTATCATAGAACTCAGAATTCTTATTTACAGAAATTATTCTATAATTTAACAACAATAATTTTTCTTCTTCTACCAAACCACACAATCACTTTAATTTTAATTACATGGAACATTATATTTTAGATATACATATATTTTCCATTTCTTTTTTACATTTTTTTATTTTTCTATTATAATAATTTTTATACATAATACAAATCCGAATCTTTTGTCAAACGATTAACTACATAAGTTAGATATATCGATTTGAAAATAAATTTTTTTTATTTGGTAAATAAATTGCCCAACATTAGGCTCCTCCTAACCATGACACTCCTAAGAAAGCCAATGTCTCACTGATCAATGAGGTCTACAATTCTTTTTTTCTCTATTTTATGCTACTTTTTTTCTTTTTTAATCTATTATGCTCTCAAAATAATGAGGCAAAATAAATAAAATAAGTAGATATCATCCCATATACCACTCTTTTGGTGGTTAATAACTGCCTCCACCTCACAAACAAGTGGTAGGTAGTTATCTACTCGTTAATGAGCATGTATTTTAGGAAACAATTAATTGTCCAATGTCATAATTCCTCAATTAAATCTAACCACTTAGATTAAATGCTTAGGATTGTTGGGTGTTTGCTGTATTCTTTCCATGACTAGCCCCACAGGCGGCGGGGTCACCAAGGGGCAACAGACCCCCTTGTTCATTGTGTCAGGTGCAACAGGCATGTCATAGGGGGGCTAGCCCCCCTTTACAGGGTCCAGGGCTATGCTTTGATTTATTTTTTTAGACCCTATATTAGGCGAGTGGACCAACCTATGGTTTTGTGCATGGATTTCACACATGGTTTTGGGCATGATGCTTTTTTGTCCATGGTATTTTGTAGATCCGGTCAAGGGAACTACATTTATGTTCTAATCCAAGGTTACTGATTGGGGTTTATGTATTCTTTGACATGTATATCATGTAAAATTAATCTGGTAGTCTTGGTTTTGGGATCCAAGGGAAATTATATGTGTGTATATGTTTTATGTTTTATGCTCTTACCATTGTTTATTTTCTTCTTTTAAGAATTCTTTTGTAGGTAATTTATGTATGGAGTTAAAACCTACATTTGTTATTATAGTTGTTTCGGCTTCAAGGGGATGCCTTTACTGTTGAGTGGTTTTTCTCAGTCTTGTGGTAGGCCCTATTCAGTGAGAGATCTGCAGGATCACTTCTTATGGTGAAATAAGATGGCGAGAAGCGGAAAGATAAAGATCGAGAAATTTAATAGTTAGAGTTTTGAGTTGTGGAAAGTCAAGATGGAGGATCTATTGGTAGATAAAAATCGGTTGATCACAGTAAATCTCGGTACTAAACCAATGACAATGTCAGCTGAAGACTGAGTGAATTTGGATCACAAGGCAAAGAGCACAATAAAATTGTGTGTCTCGGATTTAGTATTACTGAATGTATTAGGGGAATCTTCGGCGAAGGCTTTGTGGGACAAGTTAGAGATTTTGTACCAATCTAAGTCTCTCGTGAATAATTATTCCTATGGAAAAATTTCTATAACCTAAGGATAAAGAATGGAGATTCTGTGATAGAGCATTTGAACACCGTTAATACTATGGTAATCCAATTGTTATATGTTGATATAAAAAATTCATATGATGACAAGTGCATCAGTTTGTTGTGTTCTCTACTAGATTCATGGGATAGTCTAGTTGTTTCAATAGGTAGCAATGCGATTGTCTTGTTGTTTGATGAAATAGTCTCATCCTTGTTGTCGGAGAAGATGAGGCAGAAAAGTATAAAGGGCTATAATGGTGATGCCTTTTCTATATGATGACAGTCCCCGAACATAAACAAAAATAAATCCTCGAACGAGAGACCTAAATCTGGAGGGAGATCTAAATATCCAGGAAAACCTATAAAGGTGTGCTGGAAATGTGGAAAGGAAGGGCACTTAAAAAAGGACTATAGATCTAAATCTCCTAAGAAAATAAATGGATCTAATAATTCTCCTTTTGCAGAGGCGAAAACCACCTCAGATGAAGGTGGGGATGTGTACTTGGATTCTTCTTCAATTACACATGTAGATCATGAAGCATGGTTGATTGACTCAGGTGCATCCTTTCACTTCACTCCCCATAGAGAGTGGTTATGCGAGTATGATAAATATGATGGTGGTGATGTCTTCTTAGGGGATTACATGAAGGCTCGAATCATTGGTGGCAGAAAAGTCAAGTTGAAGTTGCAAGGTGGAAGGATTAGAACACATCTGGGTGTTCTACATATTCCTGCATTGGCCAAAAATCTAATTTCTGCAAGCAAGCTAGATGATGTAGGTGTAAAAACAAAGTTCGAGAAATATACTTGTAAGATGGTTTGGGTAGCACTTGTATTGATGTGGGGAATCCAAATTGGAACTCTATACAAGCTTCAAGGTAGCACTATTATTGATTAGTGCAACAGTTTTGTGGTTCCTGAAAGTGGAGTAGAAAATCTAGTGGTCTCTGGAGAAAATACCATGCTATGGAATTCAAATACTTGGACATATTTGATAGAAGAGTCTTTGAATACTTCATGATAATGGTATGGTAGAAGGTATGTCTAATCATTCTCTGAATTTTGAGGTCTGTGAAAATTATGTATATGGGAAGCAAAATCAACTGAGTTTCCCCTCTAGTGTTAAGAGGGTGAAACAAATATTACAACTTGGGGTGAAAACGTGAAGCTATGTTACACTTTTGTGAGAAACGCCTCCAAAAACTTCACATTCACAATTTTTTGGCTAAATAATTTTTTTTTGGCCAAACTATTTTACTAACGTTTCGCCGACTTTTTTCTAGTTACACTAACACCAACCATTAAACAGAATTTTTGTCGAAGTTGAAAAATTGGCAAAAAAAGGGTTCAATCGAATAACTGATTCAGAAGAACTATTTTTTCTACCAAAATCGACGTGCCAAACCCTGCCGCGGAGTTTTCAACACTATTGATTTGTCATTGTGTTGTTGAGCGCTATTAGGTATATTGATTTTTAATTGTGTTGTCCAACATTGTGAGGTCTGCTGATTTGAGTTGAAGCCCTACTAAGCACTATGATCTTGGTTTGATCCATAGCCCTGCCGAGTGCTGTGAGGTAATTTAATTCAACTATTTTGTAATTTAATTTTTTATTTACAAGTTTTATTGGAATTTTTAATGAAGTGTTTAGTTTTTTGTAGCTTGGCACTAGAGGAATTGGTTGGTTGCAATTGTTGTTGGTAGCTTTCTTAGCCTCATCATCTAGCCTCCTCCTTGTCCACCATCCTCCTCGTTTAGCCTCCTCGCCGGGACCAGGTAATCCTCTTGGACCAGTTTAAAGTGTTTTGTGTTTAACACATGAGCATTTTAGATTGTTCTCTATTTTTTGGAAAGCATTAAAACCCCTAGGGAATCCGAGTGAGTTGATTTACTGTTCTCTGGCCCAAATGATGTCTCTGCCATGTTTTTCGTTATTTATGGTTATGTTTATATTAACTATTTTACTAGATGGATATTAATATAATTTCCAAAGAGGAGAAAAAACATTTTTACATCTATTTGCTAGACAACACATATTGTATCCTTATTAAAATTTTGAAATCACTTCTTGGACATGACTGTGATGCGATGATGTTGAGTCATTTATTTAAATCAACAATAAAACCATTTTTTCCATGTAGTACATGAAAATGGATTGAACCAAACATCAACTAGAGTTAAGAGGGGGGACTTGCCATATTCTATATGTAACATGCCCACCAAGCATTGTGTAAAGGGTGATGGTTTTCCTCTTATGTGGAATAAAGATATTCATTTCCTTTAAGAAAATTTATCTCTGTAGTGCATGGAGCTTACGAAGGCTAATAATTCTTATTCTCTCTAAGTACGGAAGAAGGCTTCTCATACCTTATTCTCTTTGTAATGTCAACCTCATGAAGACAACTAAATTGTTTTTTTGCCCTGTCTTCCTGATATTTGAATTTGATATTTGAATGTAATGAAAATCAAGAAAGAGTAGCTTCCATTTTTTCCATATAGTACATGAAAAGACAGGTTGGATAAGGGACTGGCCTAGTGCTTTGGCCCCATGGAGCAAAAATAATTAGTGCATAGCCAACACAAATCCAAACAAATTACTGCCAAATAGATTACTACCATTTTCTTCTTTTTTTCAAAACTTAAACTTTTCTTCCATGATTTCTTTCTTTCAGATTTCAAATTGAATTCATTCTAATATTTCTCTCCAACTTGTGTCTCCATGAGAGCCATGCGATTATATGTTTCAGGGGAATTCCATTGATTTTTTTTGTTGTTCTTGTCCCAGTGTCTCTAGCCCAAGTAATGTCTCTACGATGATTTTCATTATTTTTGGTTATGTTTATATTAACTAATTTACTAAATGGATATTAATAAAATTCCAGTGTGTTGTTTTTTTTCCTTGCCAATTTAGCAATTTTTTTTTTTAATTTAAAAATGGATTTTGACTTCTTTTTAATGAATTCAGACACTTGAAAAGCTAGGACTATGAAGTGATTTCAAGAAATGTGATTCTAGAGAAAAATATGCTAAAAAACTTTCCAAAACTTATAATGGATAGACTACGAGTAATTGTGTTGATGTGTATTAAGAGTCTTAGCAATAAATTTCCACTTAGTTTGAAACAAATTAAACCTTCCTCAGTTGAGGCACCACCCGAATTTGGGTTGGTAACTGTAGAAGGTAAACCCAATAAAGACTTGCATAGACAACCGTAAAGTGCCATGTTGAAGCAGAGGAAAAGAGAACCTCGCCAAAAGTGGTACCTAGTTATTACTCTCAAGAATCAAACTCATAATTGATCTCACTAAATGAAATTGAAATTGAAAAATGAAATTGAAGCTGATAAATGAATAAATGAAATTGAAACTGATAAATTTCATGCATATCTAAATCAAGTATTTAAAGCTTGTTTAAATTAAATTTTTTACCAAACTTTGATTAAAAATTTGTTGTACCTATTGTTGGTTGCATGAGATTGAAGCTAATTAGAGTGTTGGCATTGATTTGTCATCTATTTTTGGTGTTTTAATTTTAATGTTATTGGGTTGATTTGTTCTATGTTGATTTCTCTCATAGAATAACCTTGATGCTTTTTGGCAACATACTTTCCTTGTTTTTGTTGTTATATTTTCATTTACGTTTCCTTTTCATTATGTGCAATTCACTTTGCTTCCTTATTTTCTTGGAACATGGGTCTATTAGATTTCTAAGATGAGGTAGAATACACTCAATTGAAGGTTCTTGTACCTTTTATTTTCAAGTAGTCATTTATTTTTTAGATGTACAAGGTTAATTAATGATAAATATGCTTCATTGTGCCTTTTGAATCACTTCAAACAAATTTTTCAAAGAAAACTTATGCAAAATAATTAAAAAGACTACACACCTTTTTTTTCTTTGTAGGAGCTCGATATTGAATCTGTTTTATATCGTTAATTTAGGATCTCCAAGGTCTGAAATTTTGTCTTGTGATAGTCCTCTGCATCCTCTTTCCAACCTCACAAGTTTGATCCAGATTGTATTCTCCAAGAAAGAGTTATGTCAAATATCCCATGATGCACTGATTATAGACTAGTTCAGTAGAACGAACTTGTACGAAGTGCCACATGTCACTATTTCTACCTTCGAACATGAAAATGATACAAAAAAAATACTGTCAGTTCTATTTCTATAACTATTGATGAAATTTCAATACGATGCTCATAGAAACAATTTTAACGCTTTTCCCAAGGTGACCAATTTGAGATCGAATTCAGGAACTTGGAAAAACCATAAATTCCTTAGTTCATATCTCCGAAAATATAGTGATACAAGAACAAAAATCTGAGCTCGAGTTTCATCATGATTTCATCTCAAATGGGTTTTAATTTCAACTTTTTAAGCTTCGTAGAAACAAATTTATAGCCAAACTACCCCGATGCCCTGTTTGAAGCAAGGAAACCCTAGAATCCAAAGCTTTGATAACAATTGTTATGCAACCAACTAACAAAATAGAGGAATGAGATAGATAGATGAATTTGAAAAGTATCCTCTTTGAGGGGGAAACATCCATCACGTTACAAAAATGAACAATTCTTGGATGATACAAAAGACAAGACCTCCTTTCTATATATTAGGAGTCTAAGGGATCACAATATAATTAGAGCCCACATAACAATAATAATGTAAGGACACAACAACAACAATATTGGGATTTTATGGGGCACAATAATAATACCATGGGGACAACATGGGCACAAAAATAACAATAAGGGGCTACAATGACAAGAATAATATGGGAATACACTAGTATTATAGGGACCTAACATGCTCTTTTCAAGTAGTAGTTACTTTTTGAGATACATATTTTTCATTTCTATTTTGTTGGGTGCATGAGATTGAGGCTAATTAGAGTGTTGGAATTGCTTTGTCATCTATTTTTTGTGCTTTAATTTTAATTTTATTAGGTTGCTAATTAGAGTGTTGGCATTGCTTTGTCATCTATTTTTAGTGTTTTAATTTTAATGTTATTGGGTTGACTTATTCTACCTTGATTTATCTCATAGAACTATGGTCCAATACAAATGCTCCAAAACACTCTAAAGATAATCCCTATGATTATTAGAAGCCTCTACTCGATCAAAAAGTTCTATGCTGAGAATATGGACATATGATTTAGTGCCAAAGAACTAGACATGATGCAGCTATCATTAATTCTAGTATCATATCCTCATATTTTCAGCACATAACATTTTAATCGAAAAAATGAAAAATGTGATCAACGAAGAGGATGCCAATGAAAAGGAAAATGATATCATGGTCACTGAACAACCTTGATACTTCTTGGTAACATATTTTCCATACTTCAGTTGTTATATGTTCATTTATGTTTCCTTTTTCATTATGTGTAATCCACATTGCTTCCCTATTTTATTGGAACATGTGTCATATTATCTTCCTAAGATGAGACATAATACACTTAATTGAATGTTCTTGTATTTTCTCTTTTCAAGTAGTAGTTTCTTTTTGATATATATCTTTTAAATTTCTATTTTGTTGGGTACATGAGATTGAAGCTAATTAGAGTGTTGCCATTGCTTTGTCATCTATTTTTTGTGTTGTAATTTTGATATTATTGGATTTCTAATTAGAGTGCTCACATTGCTTTGTCATTCATTTTTGGTGTTTTAATTTTAATATTATCTGGTTGACTTGTTCTAACCTGATTTATCTCGTAGAACAACCTTGATGCTTCTTGGTAACATACTTTCCTTGCGTCTGTTATTATAAGTTCATTTATGTTTCCTTTTTCATTATGTATAATTCACTTTTCTTCCCTATTTGCTTGGAACATGGGTCTTATTAGCCTCCTAAGATGAGGCATAATACACTTAATTGAAGGTTCTTGTACTTTCTCTTTTCAAGTAGTAGTTTATTTTTGAGATGCATATTTTTCATTTATATTTTGTTGAGTGCATGAGATAGAAACTAATTAGACTGTTGGCATTTCTTTGTCATTTATTTTTGGTATTTTAATTTTAACATTATTGGGTTGACTTGTTCTACCTTCATTTATCTCGTAGAACAACCTTGATGCTTCTTGGTAACATACTTTCCTTGTTTCTCTTGTTATATGTCCATTTATGTTTCCTTTTTAATTATGTTTAATTCACTTTGTTTCCCCATTTTCTTGGAACATGGGTCCATTAGCTTCCAAAGATGAGGTAGAATACACTCAATTGAAGGTACTCGTACTTGTTCTTTTCAAGTAGTATTTTCTTTTTGAGATGTACATATTTTTAATTTCTATTTTGTTGGGTGCATGAGATTGAAGCTAATTAGAGTGTTGGAATTTCTTCGTCATCTATTTTTGGTGTTTTAATTTTAAGAAGACAACATAGATATTAAATTTAATATAATAAAAAGGGGTCTATCATTTTGCATTTTATTTTTTTCCTCTTTCTTAACTATATTTTGAAAGAAGCATATATAAATGGACACATTTAGGCCATATAAATAAACATGTATTATATTTTTAGTAAGAAAATTTTATAACAAGGTAATATAAGTGTTAAATTTACTAGAATAAAATCAGTCTATCATTTTTCATTTCATTTTTTCTTCTTCTTTAGCTATAGTTTTTAAAGAAACATATAAATATACCCGTGTATGGAATATAGATAAACATGTATTATAGCTTTAATAAACAAATTTTATTACAAGGAATGAATAAGTGTTAAATTTCCAAGAATGAAAATAAAAATAAATTAAGAAATACTCTCAAATTTGGATGAGTTGAAGCTAATTTGAATTAGAAAGATTTGTCTTTGTGGAATGAACATAAAAATAAATTAGTAAATACTTTAAATCTTTAGTTGAGTTGAAGCTAAGTCGAATGAATTGGGGATTTGTATTTAAGTTGAATTAGAGATCTCTAGTTGTTTTCTTCTTGCAATTCTCCAACCATCCACCCAAGTAGAAACAACCTTTTTTGCTACCGAAAGATTGGTCTAAACAGTAATGTTTTGCACAACCTAACAATACTTGTACAAATATATTAAATTCATTTTATTGAATATGTTTTTTTACAGGAATTAGGAAACCCATTAAACATGGTTGGAAAATGAACATTATGATAGAAGTTTCCTATTATCCCAATCCAGGGAAAGAAATGATTATTTATGTGCTATGCAATATTGTGACGAACAAATTCCTCCAAAGGAAAATGAATGTACCTAGAAAAACAACAAACAGTAAGCATATTATATTGCATTGATAGAAGGCTTATGAGAATTTGTGGAGTATGGATCCAATGCAATTGTAGTCTTCACCAATTATGAACTTTTGTGCAATCACATGAAAGGCATGTGCCAAGTTAAAAAGGAGAGGTTAAAACAACTGCATGGAGAAGCAAAAAATATTGTCAGTCAATTTCAATAATTTAGCATAAGACATTGTGCAAATGTTAATAGGATGTCTAATGATCTATTGTATTGGGAAATGCCAATTCAAGATTTGTGTGTCAAAGATGAATTACTATTAAGAAGTTCTCCATCAATATTTATTGTTGGACATTGTAAGATATTTTTGATATGTGTGTGCTTTTTAGTTATCACTATGTCATTTTTAATGACCATGTGTTTTTTTCAATTCTATACCAAGTGTGTCCCCACTATGTAAGCACAACTTGATGAACATGACATGTTTTAAAAAAAATTGTATTTAATTTTCAAACTGTGCATGCTTCAACATTTGTGTTTTTAGTCTTGAGTACATTTTAAATGAAGAGTTTCAGATTATTACATTAATTTTTTTACTTTTCTCAATGATTTTAAAATGCATGATGTAATTTCAAGGGTTAAATCAATTAAATGTGTGAGGTAACTTCAAGGGTTACAACAATTTTCTGAATTCTTGATCTTTTTAAATAGAATTTTTGAAAAGAATTGTAAATCCACGGCGTAACTTGTTAAATATCATGCATGTCTATATATTTATCTATATCCATATCATGGATGAGAATTTTCCACATGATTCTTTGAGGCGAACATCAATAGAGTCTCATGCATCTACTAGAGCAGGAGGTCGAGATCGTGGATCAAAGACAATATCAAATGAATCGGGGGGAGTTTCATCATTCACATCATGCTCTATATATATATATTATATATATATATATATATATATATATATATATATGTCTGTGGTGTGTTGTGTTATTTACTTAAATGATATATATGTAGAATCATATGTATATACACATAAATATTGAAAAATGATTTTCTATTATTTTAGATGCTTCACTGACAATGTCATCACATGACGATGGTCAACATTCTCTGAGTGGTCATCAATCTCATGGTGGTCAACATAAGTTAGGTAAATTATACATGTCTATATTGCATACATGTATGAATAAATTTGTTCACATGTTTTTATATTTATTTAATTTTATATATTCATCTAGAGCGTGAAATGTTGGTTCAAGTAAATGTAAGAAAAGCCAAATGATTCAAGAAGAAGGCTAAACACCAACTAGTTTTTATCCATCTGATATTCCAAATGAGCTTCCTTGGGAGACAAACCTCCAACAATGCATATTAAAAAAGTGAAAAACTCATTATTCTAAATTGAGGAAAGGTCTTGGGAGTTTGGAGCTCCCTTGAGAGAGTAGGGAAAGCTTAGAAATAGTTACGCTCTGTTTAAGATCATTTCTTGATGTTTATGAGAATCTTGGGCCAACCATGGATTCATTTATAAATATGATTAGGCATAGAAAGGAAGTAGTGATGGGTCACAATCAATGGACCAAGGTTAATAAAAGGGTTACAAAAGAAGATTCAAAATATATGTTTAATTTCAAAGAAGGGTTGAAGAGAAAGATGCTCAAGGTGCAATATTTCAAGTACCCTGATATAGTTTTCCATTTGTATGGTAAGTTCCTTGCAACGTATGGAAAGTCATGGAATGATGAGGTTCTAGTTAATTTTGAAATTATTTTATGCAATTTTTTTTTGGGGTATGAAACCTGATTATAATGACCTTCCATCCAAATATTACGGTATTGGGAAAGGTTAGATATATAATCGTAAGGGCGCATTACATGATATTGAATTGCCTTAGCCACCTTTGGTATGACAACCTACTTGTCTGGTAACTTTGCAGTCAGAGATGGATGCCACTTCTTAAATTAGTTGAGAAGGAAGGGATTTCATTATAGACAACATACAGAGTGCATTGACCAGAATTGATATCAGTCTAAATTGGAAAAGAGCACGAGGTAATGCACGTGCTAATTTTGTATATAAAACAGATGAGGAATTAGATAATATGAATACTAAGGAGCTTAAATCATATGCAAATACTTGTCATAATGGTTGGAAAGACCTAATTGTTCATGAAGAAGAAGGTGTGGGATCAGTATGCATCAATGGCTAGGGTCGATATTTTAATGTAATTTATAATGTATACATGTTAATGTCAATTCACATACATTTTGTTATTTTTTTCCGATATAATCTATCAAAAATGTATCATATGTTCACCATTTGCAGTTAACTCATTTGTTGAATGAAAGTTTTGATAATTTCATGGTCCTAGGTTCAGGTTCTAATGAAAATATTTTGAGAGATGTTAATTTTTTTAAGAGTTCATGTTGATACAATTATTATTCTACTTTTATTATATCGGTATATTGTGACGTGACATATTATTAAAAGAAATAATTATGTATATATAATTAAATGTTAACAGATTCTGATTTCGACCGATGTTTTGGACATAGTGCCACCCTCTTCCTCCCTATTAGGAGATGTGTCACAAGTATTGAATATTTCACTTATGTTTTGTTATAAGTTGAAGTGAAGGTTTCATTAAAAAAATGATTTATAGATTTATCTTATAATTTTAAAATTTTGGAATTTTAGGTTTGGGGAGACGATTTCCATTGTCCAGGGAATTTAGCGATGGAGTCGAAAATTGGGATAGTGTCATCTAAACAATTTGAAAAAGTTGTGTAATGATTTTTTTAATATTGTCAGTTTATGCATTTTCATACATGCAATTTAAAATTTCTAACATATACATGTCAATCTATTGTACAAGGCATCCAGGAGGGTGCAATGCAAGACAAACACCAAAAGGGCACAATGGAGGGTGAACACCATGAGGTATTGCATGGAATTTTTATTTTTTTATTTATTTTTAATGATCTTACATTCTCATTTAATTTTAAAACATTAAAAATTAATTTTAAAGTACATGATCTTATGTATATATGCAATTACACATGTTGTGCAAGGCACCCATGATTTAGAGGAGAGCACAAGGAGTTTGATAGATCATATATTTGAGCGAGATTGTCTATATTGATGCAACTTCTTATTTGACATATTTTTAATGTAATGTTTACTTTTATCATGCTATAAATTTTGGGGATATTTAAAGTAAAATTCTTTATTATGAATTGATGCATCTTATTATTTGACAACTTTTTATATATTTTTTAAAATTTTAGGCATTTTAAATATTGAACTCTTTATTATTATTAAATACATGCTAATTTTCGAGTTTATGTACATTTTGCATGGTATAATTTGCATGATATATGGTTTGATGCTTAAAACTTGGTTTTGCATATTTAAGTTCATGAATATGTAGTGCAATGAAAGTAAATTTGCATTTAGTTGTAACATTTTGCATTTAATCATTCCTATACTTATAGTGTTAGTAGATGGTTCTTAGGTTTTGTTTAAAGTTGTTTTGTCTTGACTTATTTAAAATGAATCTATTAAAATTGTAAATTACAAAATGTGGTCTATATTTTGTATTTGAATGAATCCAATATAATTTGATGTAGATGTCTAAAGCAATGATAACTTAAAATGGCATTATAAAATATGGTACATGTACATTTTGCATTCATGTATAGAAAGGGTACCATGGATGTCGGTTGATAGTTAACATTTAATATAAAGTTGTTTGAATGAACATTTACATAATTTAGACAAAACTGCATTATAAAACATGGCCCGCAATTTGCATGATGCATGCATGGCTTGATTCTTTTAAATGTTTTACATATTTGCATTTAGTTGGTACATTTTGCATTTAATCATTCCTATAATGTTAGTAGATGATTCTTAGATTTTTTTAAAGTTGTTTTGTCTTGACTTATTTAAAATGAATCAATTAAAATTGAAAATTACAAAATGTGGTCTGCTTTTTGCATTTGAATGAATCAAGTATAATTCGATGTAGATGTCTAAAACAATGATAACTTAAAATTGCATTATAAAATATGGTACATGTACATTTTGCATTCATCTATAGAAATGCTACTATGGATGTCCGTTGATATTTAACTTTTAATATAAACTTGTTTGAATGCACATTTACATAAGTTAGATAAAATTGCATTATAAAACATGGCCCACAATTTTCATTATGCATGCATGGCTTGATGCTTTTAAATGTTTTACATATTTTCATTTATTTGGCACATTTTGCATTTAATCATTCATATAATGTCAGTAGATGATTTTTTTTTTTTTTTTTTTTTTTTTTTTTTTTTTTTTTTTTTTTTTTTTTTTTTTTAAGTTTTTTTGTCATGACTTATTAAAATTAATCTATTAAAATTGCAAATTACAAAATGTGGTCTGCATTTTTCCTTTGAATGAATCAAGTATAATTTGCTGTAGATGTCTAAAACAATGATAACTTAAAATTGCATTATAAAATATGGTACATGTATATTTTTCATTCATGTATAGAAGGGCTACTATGGATGTCGGTTGATAGTTGGCTTTTAATATAAAGTTTTTTGAATGCATATTTACATAAGTTAGATAAAATTGCATTATAAAACGCAGTTGTCTATAATGCGACTTTTTGAAAGCCTTTCCAGTGGGTTTTTCCGGTCAAAATCCGGCAGCAATTTATTGGAATCGCAAGTTTGATAGCTAGTTTCTGCGCAATCAAAGTGTCCCGGGAGTTTTTCAGGGTGCTGAATCCAAATATGCAGTTAAAAAACCATTTTAACGGCAACAAATCAAGATTTAACCTCAATTTCTTCCGCCGGATTCCGTCACCGGAATCTCCAAAAAATCGCATTATAAACAACTCCTTATAAAACATGGCCCACAATTTGCATGATGCATGCATGCTTTGATGCTTTTAATTTTTTACATATTTGCATTTAGTTGATACATTTTGCATTCAATCATTCTAATAATGTTAGTAGATGATTCTTAGGTTCTGTTTAAAGTTCTTTTGTCTTAACTTATTTAAAATGAATCTATTCAAATTACAAATTACAAAATGTTGTATGCATTTTTCATTTGAATGAATCAAGTATAATTCGATGTAGACGTCTAAAACAATAACTTAAAATTGCATTATAAAATATGGTACATGTACATTTCGCGTTCATGTATAGAAAGACTACTATGGACGTCAGTTGATAGTGAATTTTAACATAAAGTTGTTTGAATGCACATTTACATAAGATAGATAAAATTACATTATATAACATGGCCCATAATTTGCATGATGCATGCATGGCTTGATGCTTTTAAATGTTTTACATATTTGCATTTAGTTGGTACATTTTGCATTCAATCATTCCTATAATGTTAGTAGATGATTCATAGGTTTTGTTTAAGTTATTTTGTCTTGAATTATTTAAAATAAATATATTAAAATTGCAAATTACAAAATATAAAGTTGTTTGAATGTACATTTACATAAGTTAGATAGGATTGCATAATAAAACATGGCCACAATTGGCATGATGCATGCATGGCTTGATGCTTTTAAATGTTTTACATATTTGCATTTAGTTGGTACATTTTGCATTCAATCATTCCTATAATGTTAGTAGATGATTCTTAGGTTTTGTTTAAAGTTGTTTTGTCTTGAATTATTTAAAAATGAATCTATTAAAATTGAAAATTACAAAATGCAGTATACATTTTGCATTTGAATGAATCAAGTATAATTTGATGTAGATGTCCAAAACAATGATAACAATTTGCATGATGCATGTGCATGGTTTGATTCTTTTAAAGGTTGTACATATAATTTAAGTTCATGAATATGTAGAAATGAATGTAAATTTGCATTTAGTTGGTACATTTTGCATTCAATCATTCCTATATTGTTAGTAAATGACTAAACTAACTACAATCACAAATTAATAGAGAAGTAACAATGCTTGGCTCAACTAACCACAATCACAAATTAATAGAGAAGTAACAACGCTCGGATCAACCAACCACAATCATAAATTAATAGAGCAGTAAAAATGCAATATACATCACAAATTTACAAAGCAATAAATCCCCAATACAGGTTTACATAACAAGTAGTATACATGTAAATTTGTAACTCAATACAAGACTCAATGAGTATCGCTTTCACGTCATCACATTCTTAAGAATGTACAACTTAAGAGTGCACAAAAGGAAATGTTGATAATGTACTTGAACTCTAAGTTCTCAAAGATGAATCCAATTAGAAGACATTGTTAGGTAGTTCAATTACAAAAATTCTAATGGAATTCCATCTTCAATGATCCGTTCATGGTCAACTTTTGACATTCTCTATTTTTTAACATTCAATTGTTTTTTTATTGAACATCTATCAACTTTATGCACACTGCACACACCAAGTGACTATATTGACAACTTATAACATTAGGTTGATAGTCTTCAAAGTAAACATTACTCTAAGTTTGGTGAGTTTCTTAGAAAAAATAACCTTTCAATATAGTAGACCCTCTTTCATATATAAAACCGTTATCATCGTAGTCTTCCAATAATCTCATCTTTCATTTAGTGCATTGCATCAAATAATACTTGACATTTTCTTTGTTGTTAGTGGGTGAAACTATAGAAAAAACATCTCCTGCGCAATAAACAAGTGTAAATTCATATCATAATTTACATGAAATTAACTTTATCAATATGGACATGATTTTATTATCTATTTCTAGAGCTTTATATTTTAACTATTATCTATATACTTATACACATTAATTTTAAAAACATAACACACACACAAGTATTGAAATCAATTGAAATGTCACCTTATCTAACAAGATAAAAAAATTGTTCACATTTAGATGATACTATAGTCTCCTCTGATTCTATCTCTTCAAAGCTCGCAACGGACATTTTCCCCTTTGTATTTAGTTTTGTATGTTGCCAATGTTTTACAGACATATTGTTTTCACAAACATAATTGGATTGTGTGTCCTTTGTGCAAACAGGACAAAAGCAAGAATATTTTCTTTTATCAAATGCAAATTCATTTTAGTAATCCTTTGTTTGAATTGAATGCAATTTTTGAGTCCCTTTTATTGTTTCTGTTAAACACACATGGGCAGCAAGAGAAATATGAAAGATAAAACATGAGACTGAAATTTTTATTAACAAATGATTTACATTTATAGTACATGTTGTGACCATAGGGTTTCACATCCCAAGGTCTCTTAGACTCCTTTTTTCTATTCGGCTTCCACACTAACCCATTGAGGATTAGGTGTCCAACATTCCCCCCCTTAATCTGAAGGGTTATGTATGAGTCCAAGAAGAGAGATGTAATACAAAATGTGAAAAAATGCATGGCAGCACTAGGCTAAATGTGCTTTCTAAAATGTTGGTATAAAGGGTGGTGGTATAAGGATGACCACCAACACTCGAACGCTTAGTGCAATTCCCAGAACTCTTCCAAAACTAGCAAGAAGCTGAATTCTTCTGCTAGAGGAAGTGCTCCTATTGTTTTGAAGAGGGAAACCTTCAACCAATAAAGGGAGGTATCACCCCGCATAAAAGGGATAACTTCAACCTGGAAAGGGAAGTCTCAACCTGTGATGGTTTAAGGATCACCAACAAATATGGAATGCTTAATGCAATTCCTAGAACTCTTCCAAAATAGGCAAGAAGCTGGTGTCTTTTGCTAGAGGAAGTGTCCTCAATTTTGTTCCTGGAATTCTTCCGAAACTGGCAAGAAGCTGAAATCTTCTGCTAGTGGAAGTGTCCCAGATTACCAACTGAAGGCATGTTCACGGGCATCTTTGTCTCTAGCTACAACTCTGAAACTGGTGTGGCAGGTTGTGGCTTAGGCTCGCTTCATGTGACTTTGAAGCTTGTAGATGACCATCATTTCTCCCCTTGCCAAATACAAGGTGAGATGATGGAGAAAACTCAATTGCAAGATTGTTCAATACTTTGGAACAAGTTATGACATGTGATTGGAATATCTTCTTGGCTATTGATGCCCATTGCCAAGAAGCAATCCATCCAAGATGAATCTTTGTTCTTGCAGGACGTTTGTTTCTGAAGCATTTGTATGAAGAATGGGTGGTTTTATGACAGTGCTTACATGGATGAAGATAAAAATAGTGATCTTTCAAATGGCCAACTTGGTCACAGTGTTGGCATTTTACAATCTGTTGTTGTTGTTGTTGTTGTGGAAGAGGGGCAAAATTTGGAACATCTCGATGTGAACTGTCATGAATGAATCCGTCACTCTGAAACTGAATGGGCTTTGAGTAGTCTAGAATCTGAAAGGACAAGTCCTTGTCATATCCAAGACCAGTTATGTGCTTGTTGTGGACAAGCTGTTCCCAAGGTCTGATGATGGGCTTGGGAAGTGCAGATTGATTTTCTGCATTTGCATGTACAACTACTACTTTATTGGGCACTGGCTCTGAATGAACTTCAACAATATTGTCTTGTTGTTTATGGGAGTCTACTTCATTGTTCTGAACAGAAACAGGTTCAGAATGACTCCTCCATTTTAATTCTTCTTGTTGTATATGAGATTCGAGCTGCAAAAAATCAATTTTCTCTTTTGCATTTTGTAGACAGACCTGAATGTCTGTGAGAGAAACTTTGCTGAATTTTAATGTATCATGATTAGTAGACAATATGAGAGTTTTGAGGAACTCTAATACTTCACTGATTCTAGCCATTTTTTTTCTTCAATGTCGGATTTACACCTTAAAAATTGATCACAACTACTACTCAGTGCAGAAAGGTAATACCCACTCACAGTACACAACAATATCCTTATAAATGTGCAGCAAATGAATCAAGGAATCAATGCATATATATGTAGACAGAGACTATAATGAGTTTTAATACCACAATTGGGGCAGCAGCAACTGCAAACTTGCTTGGATCCTTCAAATACTCCTTCACTTTCAAATAAAAAATGATGGCTATCAAAACTTCAATAATTATAACACAATTCTTTGATCTTGCCACTTTTTGTCAATGAAGATAAGTAATGAGAGTAAATTCTAGCAAGGACTTTTAGACCTAGAATGCTACTCCAACACTTGCTCAGGTCATAGGCATTGGAATGAGTCTCTAGCACTCTGAAACAACAGTGATAGACCTCCTTACATGTCCAAATACTTAGCAAACTATACAGGGCTGGTCCTCTAGCTTATATTAGTCAACAGTATAGTGTTTCGTGGCCCCCACAATGTCAGAATAAACTCCACGCAGAAGGGTATCACGGCTACGTTCAGCAGAGGTGGTGCATTCCTTGTTGTTGGTTCATGTAAATATATAATATGCTTGAAAAAATACTTGTGGAAGAACTTCAAAATTTTAATTTGATATCAACTTTAGACCCAATGAGCATAAATCATATTAATAATACCAGTCATCCTTTCCTCCATGCACATCATAAGGAGAACTCCACACTTCATAAGAAGAAGTCAACGCAAAAATTATGAATCCAATATTAAAAAGGAATCAAGCACAGTCATCGAGTTAATGCACCAGAACAGCAATGTTCTTGGATAGCAGTATTCTTGGACAGTAGATGGCAAGGGTATTCCAACAAGCAGTAAGGTCTACCCAACAGTGAGCAGCATGGAGGGTTAATGGCGAATGGAACACACTCTAGTGTTGACGTGTTCCAGTGTTCAATGGATGGGGCAGTGATCAATACATGATGTGTTCAATGTAATACACAAGACATCGTAAATATAAGAACTGCGTTAACATATATTTTTTTTGAAAAGTTCCATCCTTCAATTCTTTTATAAAAGTCAAGTTTACAAGAAATGGGTAGCCCCAACTCTCCAGCTTGGCTCCCTTCTCAAAGCATGTAAATATCACCAAATTACAATACCATGGAGTGTCACAAAAATTCGGTTTTCTTGGACAATTCACCAAATTCCAACCCGCAACTCCAGTTCACAAAATTTCATACATACCTTTCCCTTTGGTTTGTGCGTATGGTTGCAGAACGAATTCGCAAGGAAGACAAATGAGTTCGGTTGAAGAATTCAAACGAGCTCCAAAGAGATTCGACCTTCAATGTGGGAAAATTGAACTTGCTTCAGGGATCAATGTGATCTCCCAAAATATGCATAAACTTGGCCTCCATAGTAGGTTGGTTTAATTGCCAAGAAAATTATGAATTCAGCCTACCTCAAAGAATTCAACCTTCAATAAAATAATTTCATCCTTAATGAATAGACAAACTTGATCCCTAATCAGAGATGCTTGATTACCAAAGGAAATGAACTCTCATCCTTGAGGAAATATAATGCTTCGATCTTTTGTCAATTTGTTCTCAATCTTGATTCAAAACTCACCAACATACATGTTAGTCCAGTAGCACGATACCACCAAGATGATGTTAACAATGCTTTATTTCAACAATTATGATTTCATAAACTCCTTCGTGGAGACTTCATTCACACAGTTTTAAAAATTTATGAGCCATACTTCTCACCTCCTCACATAGGCATGGGATTCCATTGTAAAAACAATTAATTTTCACATGAATACTATGAAGATTTCAACAAACATATATACAATAGTGTTTAGCATTCCAATGCACTATGACTGAAATGAACCGCTTGAAGGAAACAACATACCAAACCACGCATTATCTCTTCAAATGAAACTATCTCCAGAAATTTTATATCACCACAGTTGTTTCCAGCTTTGACTCAATTTTGTTTTTGTTCACAGAGCACCGTTACGTTCACTAAAAAACTGAGAGGACAACATTTAGCAAATGCAGAATATGAGTGTTATTTGCATGGGAGAATGCACAGTGTGCAGGTCTAGCAAGGGTAATAGAAATGTCAGTGTTGGCGTTTCTGAAAGGTGCAGAGAGGATTTATGACATAAAAAATGATTCAGATACCTATCTCTCACTGGTTGTTCACTATCTAAGCATTAGAAAAGGAAAAAAGTCGTGGGAAAATAAATGTATGCCACCTGTTGTATGTAAGAGTCTCTAGTATAGGTTAATAACGTTAAAAGCAAGATTTTATTGAAGGCATAATAGGTACGCAGAAGAGAGTTTCGTTGGAATCAAGCCAAGTAGAGAGAGGGCAAGTGACAGGTGTTGGAAGAGCCCAGGTTGTAGAAAATTATGCACAGAAGGCACGCAAAGAGGCAGCATTTGCAGCAGGTCTCTTGACAGAGGGTGCAGGCTTGACAAAGGGCGCAAACAATATCAAAAACATATATGACGCTTCCTGGGGCAGGCTATAATAATGTGCAGTGGGAGGTGAATGATTAATAGCAAGATTTAGTGGGGCAGAGAGCCCAATGTAGGTCCTGCATTCTATAGTTTTAGATTTCAGAGTGTCTAGATAACGCTAAGGTTTAAAAACAAACTCACAAAAAATGACCACAAAAATTAGTGGCTTAAATTGGAGCAAGACCAGCAATAGCCCCTCTAGTACCATGTTAAGCACGCATGGGTAGCAAGAGAAATATGAAAGATAAAACATGAGACTGCAATTTTTATTAACAAATGATTTACATTTATAGTACATGTTGTGACCATTGGGGTTCACATCCCAAGGTCTCTTGGACTCCTTTTGTCTATTCGGCTTCCACACTAACCCATTGAGGATTAGGTGTCCAACAGTTTCAGCTTCATATTTAATCAATCTGTCTACATCTTAGACCCCAATATGCCGAAAAAACCTATTGTAAATTCAAATAAGAATTTAAAATACAATTTATATATGTTGAAGATAATATTGTCATATTGTTTAAACTATATAATTTATAAATGTTTAAAATTAGAAATTTAATAAAACTTATCACATATTAAAACTATATATAAGTTCATTTGTATATATATGTACATATATGTACATACTTGCATACCTCCCTTGATGGGTTAGTCTAATATCTTAGTGCAGCATCGCACCATTGAACAACTTGTTCCACTGAGACAAGTCTATTTGTAGAGTGATCTGTCTAATATCTTTGAAGTGCTCATTTTATACATGCCCCTGTACCATCATGTTCTCCTTTTCCATGACCAGTCTCAAATAAATTCCAACAATGTTTAATGTGGGTTTTCTTATGAAGAGAACACAACCAAAAGAATGATCATGAATATTTGAATTGACCCGTGAATCCATTTGACCATATCTAATGTTCATTGAATTTTATTTCATGACCTTTCAATGATTCATACATCTTATCAAAACAATATTGTACAAAATGTGTATCATGTGTACGATCATCGTTGATATAAAAGTGATATTCTTTAATAAAATTTTGATTCTCATCAGTCCTTTTTATATCATCAACATTTTTTCAACATGTATATATAGAATATGGACAAGCATAGAGACTTGGTCAAAATGATAATATTCACTATATATTTCATTTTGTGCAAGAAATGCGTAATTCTCGGCAAAATCAACTGTTGACAAAATGGTCCCCGATGGAAACATTTCACATAATTTTTTGAATTGCAGGTCCTACCATTGAGCTCTATGGGAATTCTTGGCATACTAATAAATTTATGTCTCAAATTTCTTCAAAAACTTTATCACAAGAATTTATCTATCTTGTAATTCAATCCTTTTAGCACTTGTACTATTATTGAACTAATCGATATGTGGATATATTCATATCACTTCCATTTCATTTTTAGGTTAGATATTAATTGATCATTTATATCAATAGAATATTTGTTGTGAAATGAAGTCAAATTTGCACAGTGATCACATTTTTTACCACCAACACATTTCCTTTTCTAAAATAATTCATGACTTTCTCTTTCGCATAGAATTTCAAATATGAAACCATGAATAGTGGAAGGAGGAGATGAATTTTTCCAAAATGTTTTACCAAAATAAAGGAAGGTGTCATATTATAATTGAAACTCCACATGATAACGACAAAAACAAGTGTCACGTACAGTGATAGGTTTAATATACCATGGTTTTTGTTGCACAAAAGTATTGATTGAGACATTAATTCCACGATTGTCTTCTATGAACTTATTGAACCACTTTATCTGATTGGTGTCCAAGATATGTTTGCATGTTCTTCATACTGATTTCGTGTTATTCTTTGCCGCATCATATCCCTTTCTTTTGGTGAAACACGTGAATTTTTCATCCAATATTCATATATTGTTTTCTTAACATCTTCTCGAAGTCTATATTTCTATGGTTGCCTACAAATAACTATCCAACAAGTGAGCTCATCATTTACATCTATTTGTAATTGAAATTTCCTATCTTTGTGCAATGTTTTTCATGAGGTCCCTAATATTTTTCCATAGATTTTACCAAATGATTTTCTTTAGTACTTGATGAAACCACTGCCATTTGTATTGCTCTACGTGCAGCTAGATCATTTTTGTTTCTATATCTTCCAATTTTTTGTAGAGCACTATTTATATTATAAATCACATTTTCCTTCACCTTTTTATCTTTCGATGATTTTCAAATAGCCAATGGAGTTGTAGCATATTTTAGTTTCTTTGATGTTAATAGACCTCTCAAAATTTGAGTTTGAAATGTCACACTTTCATCTTTGAAGAACTTCTCAACAGTGACCTTAACACTGTCTCGTATAATATGGTCAGTTTTTTATCTCCATATATGTCAGTGTTAACATTTTCTAACATCTCATCATCAATATTGATTTCATTTGTACATATGAAAATTAAATGCAAATGGGTATAAATATTCATTAAATAATAAAAGTAAAAAATAAAGTTTGAATGAAATTGAAATTAATTAATATGTACAATTTCAATAATACACATGACATATATATATATATATATATATATATATATATATATTATATATATATTATATATATATATATATACTCGATGGTGATTCAACTTCTTCATTTGTATCTCTTTCAACATCTTCAACAACGTCATCAATCATTGGTTTCAATATTCTTTTTCATTTTGTCTTTCAACATTTTCAATCTTATTATCAATGTTATCAGGAATATCTCTCTTTTTTTACATTGCAAAATATTGTTTAAATTAGTTCATCAAATAAAAATTAAATTTCACAATACACTAGTTAAATTTTAAATATCATTTATAATATTTACATTTACATACTTGCTTCAACTTCTAGTTGAGATTGATTTTCTCTTTCAATTTTTGCACGCTTTTCCTTCTTTATTTTGTAATAGTTTCTCTCATATTCTCTACAAGCCTCAATGTCTCTTGTTTGATCATATTTTCTCTTGCAATTTATTTGGTTTCCCATGATAATTCAATTTATGTAGATTTTTAAAATCCAACCCAAAAAAGTCAATTTCAAAAAATCTTACAAAAATAACTCACTTTCAAAATTTAGACCAAAAAGATTACTTTAAAAATTCAACACAAAAGAGTCACTTTAAAAGTTCACCCAAAAAATTTTACTTTAAAAAACTCACTTTAAAAATTCACACAATAAATTCACTATAAAAATTCAGCGTAAAAGACTTCCTTTAAAAATTAACCCCATAAAACTTACTTCAAAAATTAAGCTAAATTTTCAATTTAAAAATTCATCCCAAAAGACTTACTTTAAAAATTAAGCTTAAAAATCTCACTTAAAAAATTCAACCCAAAAGATTTACGTTAAAAATTAAGTCCAAAAAATTTTCCCCAAAATATTCAACCCAAAAAGCTTACTTTAAAAATTAACTCCAAAAATTCAGCCGAGAAGATTTAACTTAAAGTTCACTCCAAATGAGGTAAGTGTGTGAAAATAAGTGTTGCATCCATTTATTTATATGGTTTCAAGTGAAACATTTTTTCGGAGGTTCGCATCATTTCATTTTTACGACCGACGGAAAATATCAACACATTTTGTGCCGAACTTTTAAAAATAAGTCAATCGAACTTTTAATGTAATTCGGCTGAATTATTTTTCCATTTATTTTAACAGATGTTGACGACAAACAGAAGTTCGACCAAATGTAATTTTAATTAGGACGAAATTGTTTTAACCTGCAACTCTGTAACATTGCGACTCTCGTCATCTTTTTCCAACTTTGGAATGATTAAACTCCATCAATTTTGGTGAATTTGCTGTTGGAACAAAAAACATAATTTGCAGAATTAAATCTACTTTCGGTAGATATAAATGTTATGGAATTTTATAGAAATTTTCCAATTTTAATTAATTTTTTTAAAAATTGTGTGCAAAAAAATTCTGAAGGTCATTATGATTCAGTGAAATCAAATATTTGTATCTTCCAAAATACACTATAAAAAAATATGAAAAATTTATGGTTCATTACATTGGTTCATCTTCTATAATGGATAGTTTTTAGATTTTTATTTTATAACTAATATGTTGAGAAAGTTGACGCTTTTCTAAACATCTTCAAAAATCTGTAGTTTTTTCATATTGGTTCAATTCAAAAAAATCTAGTAATTATGATGTACATGAGTTAGTTTTTTAAATATAAAAATATCGAAGTAGACTCTGTCTAGATTGTTGCAACACATATTTTTTCAAAAACATGAAGTTAACAATGAATACACAGTGCTAAAAAACATGACATGTTATGAATCCCTTGATTTTTAAAGAACACATAGTCAAACAATTGCTAAGTTGACATATCAAATGTGAATAAAAAATTTCCTAAAAATAAATAATAGAAATATAATAAAATTTATGACAAGTTTCATTTTTAATGTAAAATGAAATTTTAAACAGAAAAAATTCTTTGGCTTGCGGAAAGTTGAAGAAATTCTAAAAATGATATTTTTTTTCTCAAAAAAGGGCATAAAATGTAACCCAACTTCACATTTTCACCCTTTCTACACAGTGATTTGTTTGAACCTGTGTCGGTTCATCATTGAGTAATTTTGTGTACTATGTGTCATTTATAGATAACTTCTCAAGGAATATATGGATATATTTCCTCAGGAAGAAATCTGAAGTCTTGGACAAGTTTAATAATTTAAGGCTCTGGTGGAAATCCAGACAAAGAAAAGGATAAAGGTGTTGATGACAGATAACTATGGAGAGTTTTGTAAGAATGAATTTGAAGAGTTCTATAAGAAGTGTGGTATAGCATGGAAGATGACTACTCCATACACACCTCAGCAAAATGGAGTTGTAGAAACAATGAATAGGACATTGATGAAAAAGGAAAGAAGTTGTCTCAGTGGTGTCGGGTTAGGACAAGAATTCTGGGTAGAGGCGGTGGAGACTACATATTACCTAGTGAGTAGATCACCTTCATTAATATTGGAGGATAAGACTCCACAGGAGGTATGGACTGATAAGAAACCATCTCTTTTACATCTGAGGGTATTTGGATGTGATGCATATGTACATGTTCCAAAGGAAAAAAAGAACCAATTTGGATAGTAAATCCAAAAGGTACATCTCTATTAGGTATTAGGATAGTTTAAAAAGTTATAGGCTTTGAAACCCAGAAATAAGGAAGGTTGTGTATAGTCGTGATATAGTGTTTAGAGATGTGAAAGATGTTATTAAACATGAAGTCCTATAAAAGGAACCTCAGAAGATAGAATTTGAGCTAAAGGAGGAAGAATCAGACTCTACAGTAGAAGAGGAATGAGAATATGAAGAGCCACAAAATCCAGCTGTGAGAAGGTCTGTTTGAGAAAGAAGGCAGTGAGAAAGGTATAATCCATCTACTTTCTGTTCAATATTTTCTTTATCTATTACTGATGATGATCCCAGAACTTTGAGGGAAGTAGTAGATTCATAGGATGGAAAACTCTGAAAAGAGGCCATGGTTGATGAAATGGAATTTTTGCAAAAAAATGAGGCTTGGGATCTCGTGGAGTCGTTGACTCGAAGGAAACCCATAGGGAACAAATGGATGTTTAAGAAGAATATGAATGCAGAAGGCGAGGTGGAGAAATACAAAGCTCAATTGGTAGAAAAAGGTTATTCCCAAGTGTTGGGAATTCATTTTGGTGATATTTTTTCTCTTGTTGAATATTCTATTAAATTACTTTTATCTATTGTTGTTGCCTTTGATTTTGAGGTAGAACAAATGGATGTGAAGACAACATTTCTTCACGAGACTCTGGAAGAAGAGATCTACATGAAGCAACCTAAAGGCTTTGTGGTGAAGGGTAAGAAATAATTGGTATGCAAGTTAAAAAAGTCTTATGTATGGGTTAAAGCAGTCGCCAAGGATATGGTATCATAAATTTGATACATTTATATGGGGACTTGGATTCACGAGAAGCAAAGAAGATCACTATGTGTATTTTATATTAATTGGTGACTATGTTATTTATCTGGTCTTGTATGTGGATGATATGTTGTTGGTTGGAAATGATAAAGAAATTATCCAAGATTTGAAGACCCAATTGTCCTCCAAATTCAACATGAAAGATCTTGTGTTGCAAACTATATTTTTGGCAATTAAATGAGATTAGACAAAGAGGAAGCTCTAGTTAAACCATAGGAAGTTCGTCGAGACAATACTGCAGAGGTTTAATATGCAGGATAGTAAACTGGCGAAGGTTCCTATTCCTGTAGGTGTAAAGTTATATTCTAAATAGTGTCCCAAGACACAAGAAGAGGAAGAGGACATGTCACGTGTTCCATATGAAAGTGTAGTTGGTAGCCTGATGTATGTAATGGTTTGTACTAGAACAAACATTGCACATGCAGTGGGAGTATTGAGCAGGTTTATGTTAAAACTAGGGAAAGCAAATTGGACAACAATGAAGTGGGTTTTTAGGTATTTGCATGGCACTAGTGATTATGGTTTGTGCTACCAAGGAAGACCAAGTTAGATAGAGTTTTGGACATCCGTGGCTTTGTTGATCCAGACTGGGCTGGATATCTAGATCATAGAATATCTATAAGTGGGTATGTGTTTAACCTATTTGGAGGTGCAATCAGTTGGATGAGTAAGAGACAGTTTGTAGTGGCACTTTGAACTATAGAGGTAGAATACATGGTAGCCACTCATGCAAACAAGAAAGCATTTTGGTTGTAGATATTGTGTTCAAGTATGGGGTTAGTACAACAAGCTATAAGTATAGACTGTGACAGGGAAAGTGCAATTTTCTTGGCAAAGAACGCTATTTATCATTCAAAGACAAAGCACAATGATATTCAGTAACACTTTGTGATGGATATGGTTGAGGATAAAAAGGTGTTGTTGATAATGGTGTACACTCTGAAGAATAATACAGATGCGTTGACAAAGTTTGTGAGCACTGAGAAAGTATCTTGGTGTAGAGAAACAATGGGCGTTCGAGGGTTGGATCAATGACTACGTTCTCTTGTGCCCCCTATGAAAAGAAAACAACAAGTGGGTGAATGTTGGGTGTATGTTATATTCTTTCCGCGACTAGCCACACACATTGGGGGGCATAGTGGGGGCGAGAGCCCCCCTTTTTCATTGAGCTTGGTGAAGCAAGGGGATCACATGGGGGTGAAAACCCCCCTTGTTGGGGGGTTTGAGAGGGGTAGTAGCCCCACTCTATGGGGACTAGGGTAGTGGCCAAGGAAAAAAATTGGACCCTATATTAGGTGGACAGACCTATCTATGGTTTTGTGCATGGATTTTGTACATGGCTTTGGGCATGATGGTTTTGTGTCCATGTTATTTTGTAGGTCCGATCAAGGGAACTACAGTTATGTTCTAATCCACAGTTAATGGATTAGGTTTTATGGATGCTTCGACATTTATATATATGTAATCTAACATTCAAAGGAATATAATGAAAAATCAATCTGGTAGTCCCAGTTTTGGGATCTAGAGGAAAATCTCTGTGTATATATGTTTTATGTTGTATACTCTCACCATTATTTATTTTTTGCTTTTAAGAATTCGTTTGCAGGTAATTTCTATATGGGGTTAAAACCTATAAGGACTTCTTGATGGGTAATAACACTTTCATAATAAATTGCATCCTTTCTCTCTTTCATCCATTTGTATTCAACAATTAATTTCCTAGATTTTTCTTTATTCACAAAATAAAACATAATAATTAAAAATTACAATAAGTTATTATTAGTAATAAACTACTAATAATTAAAATCTCTCTTGGATTTCAATGTAGCATACTTAACCAAAAATAAACTTATGCACATTTAACTACAAAAACAATAAACCAAGGAATATCACATCCTCCTGTGCTTGAATTTGACACCTTCGCGTTGTCATTTCTAGCCAACCCAATAGTCATGTTATTTTAGGGTTATTTAGGCATCCTCTAGGAATATTTGTTGCCCATATGCCAAGACATAAACCATGATTCTTTAGGAATATTCAGGCACATTTCAAGCATAAATTTAAACAGTGTATAACCTAAACTCAAGGTTCATTAGTTGGTTACTGAGGATTCAAATTTTTTTGATAGTAATGAAAATGGATATGCTTTTTTTGAAGGCGTCCTCCAAATTTCAAAATACCCTTACCAAGTTGAATTGGTTTCATTGAATTTTGACTTGAGTCATTATTCTATTATGGACAATGACTTTTATTCGGTTTAAAATGTGTACAACATTCTACTTGTACTTCTACGTCTAAAAAAATTCAGACAATGATGTGAGTCGGGTCAGGTACATAATTTTTTAACATGAATATATGAAATAATTTACTAAATTTTTTTTACACATATTTGGGATAAATGAGATGATAAGAAACTAGTTTAATTTTGGCTAAAACTTTGAAAGGTCCATAGTATATAAGTGTTAACTTAGCACAATTTCAAAATCTAAGTGTGGTTTTGTTTTTTAGTTGTACACAATCATCAACCTGAAATTCCTTCAGAGCTATTTTTACGTCCTCTTTAACTCCTATGGAGATCTTAAGGTATTTTCAAATTTTGTTTCACGTGCTTAAGTATCTTTTCCATCTCTCTTAACACATCTAAACTTGACATCAATCTTTCTTTAGGATGGTTCAAACTCTAAGCTATTTTACATCCCTCGCCGTACATCACTTCAAAAAGGCTTATTTTAATGAAACCTAATATCCATTTATGTTCATCAACTCATTTTTGATTATTTACTAAAAAAAAAATCATATTTTTCTTTACCAG
>APFE030815280.1:0-12302 GCA_000404065.3 Pinus taeda | reverse complement strand
GGTGGTAGCGGATCGGATCTGCCCGGTGGTGGCAAAGTGAGATCCTTGATCGCTCGGTGGTAGCAGATCGGATCTGCCCGGTGGTGGCGAAGTGAGATCCTTGATCGCTCGGTGGTAGAAGATCAGATCTGCCCGGTGGTGGCAAGTGTACACAGGAGCTTTATGCTCGTAGGAGCAGGTGGGCTACAGTAACACCTGGCTCAGACTCAGATGATTTTCTCTGAGTAGAAGGGGATTGGCGTTTTTTTCGCGCTGACAGCAGCACCAGGATGGCCAACTGGCGCGTCTGTTAGGCCATTAATCACGCCAATGGCGCGGGTTTATCATTCAGGATCGCGTCAATTCACCTTCAAGTGGATCTGCAGGAGAGGCAGATCGGATCAATTCAGCTGTATTGGAAACATCAAATTTGCAGATTGTGGATCTGTCCGAGGGCGGCAGATTGTGTTTTTTAGAGGTTTTGTACATGCAATTCGTGTGATGATGATGGTGGATTTCACTATCATGACAAGTAGTCATTAAGGGGGGGAGTTGGAAATTATTAATTCCTACTTGTCTATGGTTATAATTCTCCATTTGAGGAGTTTGTTCCTACATTATAGGGATTTAGTTTCTCCTAGATTAGTGTGTGGTTGAGAGAATCTCTCAACCACAAAGTGTACGTCCAAGATAGAATTCCTATCTTGAGACCATTGATTGTATAAATATGTGTGTAATTCATTCATTTATTAATTAATAATAGAAAATATATTGAGTGTGTTACTTTTATTTGATTGTGGAAAACTGTAATGAAGAATAACATGAAGAAAGGTTTTGAAGAAGGTAAGGGTACTTGTGCAGAGCTGGTCACTTAATGGGATACAAAACAGAGACCGTGGAAGATGAAATTCCCACCTCTCTGAAAGGAAGACGAAAAGCATTTCCACGAAGTTGGAAAAAGTAACGAGTCTTGTTTATACATTTTATGATGTGTTTTTATGAGGAAACTAATTATAATGTCATAGATGATTCTTTTGTGGCATCTCATGAATATTGTTGATAGTTTAGAGCCTGAAGGCCACGCAGCAAGTCTAACAGCCGACAAAGGATTTGACAAATATCATGAAGATTTGGAGCGGTGTCAATCCATTTAACGAGAACGAGAAAGTGTTTGACTTCTAACTTTTTTTTTTCAATGGATATGTAATAGCATAAATTGAGTTTTTCCATGGATATGTGATAGCATAAATTGAGTATTAGGGTTTTTCGCAGTATATTATATTAGATATTATTTGTTGGTAATCAAGATTTTTTGGGAAGTCACCTATTTTAGATTGCTCAATCACGCTTAATTGTGGAATTTTCCTCACAATCAAGCCTACTTAGCTTGCTACCCAATTTGCAAAACCTTAGCAAGTATTGTGCCTCATGAACCATTTAATTATAGCTCTTTCTCATGGAAATGGTCATAGATGAATGACTTTCTTAACACAGTTGAATCCCAACAAATGACACATAATATAATGCACCGCGAAAGACCCTCAATACTTAAATATATAAAAGTGAAGGGAGCTCCACTTGAAAGGTTCATGTGGCACAATACTTGCTAAGGTTTTGCAAATGGGGTAGCAAGTTCAGTGGGCTTCATTGTGGGGAAAGCCCGGGAAGTGATGATTGACACTATGTGATTCATTTCACTAGTTTCAATCCCACTTCTTCACCACTGTGAGCATCACGCGATGCAATGAGTGCTAAGTGAACTATTCAAAAATCATGAGAAATTAATCAGTTACTAAGTACACTATTAAAAAATCACCATATGCAATGAGTGCTAAGTGAACTATTGAAAAATCATGAGAAATTAGTCAATTAAGACTACCTCTCATAGAAATGATCATAGATGAATGACTTTCTTAATGCAGTTGAATCCCAACAAATGATATCTAGAATAAATTGAATAATAAGTATGTTTTAAAATATTATAATTTCTTGAGATTAATAAAATATTATCTCTTATGAAATATTATTTTTTTGGATTTTTTTATTTCATTTCATAACATTTATTCTTAAATTTTATTAAAGTTGGAATGACAAAGTTTTTGTATTTATTGATATCAAATTCTATGACAACAACAAGGACTTATATCATTAAAATTATGCAAATTAAATTTTCTTAGGATGAAATGTTTAAAGATATGGTTTTATAATGTATTAGTGAGATAGGTATCAAAACATTTTTTTTGATAAACTAGAGTGGTGAAGATTTATACTGTATATTAAGAAAGCATTGAGCATTACATCTCGGAATAGAAAGGAGTGGGAAATGGAAGATGGTGGGGTCAAGTAAAGTTTAAAAAATACAAGCTAAAATCATTTAATTAGAGTATCATACTACATTTCCAATTATCATACTGCCAACATATGCAACCAAGTAATAAAAGGAAGAAAAACATTCAACAAAGTCTAAGTGCGACAAGAATGAAGTGATTGTTAAAAGAACTAAACATCAAATATCCTACAGTATATGGTAACAATTGCGCTTTTAATTTGATTTCTTAATTTTCTATTCAAACCGAACAAAAAATTGACATTTACTTTTATCATGGACAAATAAATGTTTAAAAGCTCAATAATTTGAAGTAGATAAAAGTATATATTTGCATGCACACACTGAGACATGAACAACTTATTTCATTTCATGTTTAAAGATGATAGATGATTCAGATTTATGTAGATGTTTTTATGGTTATTAATAGGTCTCTCAAATCATAATTCTATCTTGTATGTTATTAAGAGGATTAACTTATAAGATGTTATTATTTTAAGAAATAAGAAGGACAAAGTATCCATGAAATTATAGAAGAAATAGAGTTATGTTTAGCACCTCACTCGAGATTCGAGGGTAGTATAGAGGAAAATTAGATGTCTACGTCATAAGTAAACTTATGGAAACCTATACACTTTTAAATCATAAATGAAGTAGGAAAAATATCCTTATTAAGATGGGTATAAAAATGGGGAAACAAAAGAATTAAGTATCTCTCAAAGTAAAGGTAATGTGTTTCCGCTCATAGTTTAAAAAGTAAAATATAGCTAGAAATAGTGAAAAGATTGCTACATGCATGGAATTTTTGGAAGCCTGTAAATTTATATTTGAAATATGACAATACATTTCATACCCAAACTTTATGTTTGCACATGCATATATCAATAAATGTCAATGCAATTTCCTATATCATTAAAGTTGGGTTAATTACATATAATCTACATTAAAATTGTGGATTTTGATTATAAAAGATTCAATATTACCCAATGTAGGATTGCAGAAGTGTAAGTCTCCCATAATGTCAAACCCAAAAAATGTGGTTTTCCATTACAATACTATGATTTCCATTTGTAAAAGTGCACTTTTCAATTCAAAAACTATAATATTTTATTCTACAAAAATGATTTCCAATTCCAAAATTGTAATTTTCTAAATATAAAAGTGCCAATTTTAATTCCAAATCTATGAATTTTGATTTCAAAAGTATCAATATTTGATTCCTAAATTGTTTATTCATATTTCATATTATAAAAAAAATTTCTTAGTGTGTACAAGATTAATTCATATTTTCACTTGTGAACAATTATTTTTGTATGTGCATGCATAATACCATTATGGCAAACATTGGTAAATTCTTTAAAATGAAAGAGATGCAATAAAATAAAAATAAACAAGACACTCATCATTATATTCAGAATTGTACTTTCTAATTAATATTAAGACAATATTATTGAAATAAATTCTTATTTATCAACAAATCACTTCCACTTTCATCATTATGCTCGAATATTACTCACGTAAATTCTTATTTATCAACCAATCACTTCCACTTTCATCATTATGCTCCATTTCTTTTTCTTGATTTTTCACCTCAATTAATTTTATTTTCATGCCTATCCATCAACATTTCTAATATTGAACCTATACTTTATTTAACCCAATTGTAGCATCTAGATCTTGGTAAATACTTTTGTTTTCCCTATAGAAGAGATATTCCATAATTGTTTTCTAGTGATTGTACTATGAGCATTTACCCCTCTATAACATTGTCCTTTGGAGAGGATAGATCTCTAGGTTTTTTTATAGAAAGTCCAATGTAGCAATCCTCAATTGTTGGGATATTGTTTGTCATGTAGACTTCTATAACTTCATGTACAGATTTTATACGCTCATTGTTTCTCATTTCCAACATTGTGAATGGGAAATAAATAGTTATTAAGTGCTCAATTCATTGAAGGGGATTGTTTAAAGATTTATATATAGTCTCTATTTTAAGATGTCGATATTGTTCCCTTCCCTTATCACTTCTTTTTTTCCAAAATGAAATATATGTTTCTAGCCCCTTTTTATTTATTCATATCAAAATCTCTCCTTTCTGGATTCAAAAATTGATGTTAACCCATTAGTAGGTCTATATTACTACTAGGAAAATAATGGCACATATTAATAGGACATGACCACTTTTCATCCCAAAGCAAGGCTTTATAATGTATAACTAGATTTAGATGTTCTTTTTTCCACTAACATGGTCATATAATATTAGATAGGACCCCTATGGAAGGAAACATGTGAAGGTGTTTTACACCTAGTTTTGGAAATAAATATCTCTTTCACTTGAATTTTATCCAATATAAATAAATGGAAATTAACATATCCAAAATAGTTTTGGAGAAAAATAATACCTATTTTTTACTTAGTAGATGATGGTGCTTATATGGGTTTTCTTATTTTTTGGGTTCATTCATATTATACAATCATTTAGTTATCAACAAATATTCATGTATGATCTTGTGAGGTATTCATTCACATAGAGCGAAATTTACTTTAATGAAACTCACTACCATGTAAACTAGTCTACCTAGCATACAAATTAAATAGAAGCAACTTCAATGACACAACTATATCAAAAAGGAGTCAACAATGTTCTAAGCCTATAACCTAGTTGATTGCACCTAACATGATGAGTTTGTTTGGAATTATGGCCATGATTTCCACCACTCAACTCCATTTAGTAAGAAAAATCAATAATATGGTGATTCCTTAGCATTGTGATTCCATGTCACAACATACAAAAAGATTGAAAGACTCATAACCATTGATACATACAACAATATTCTCATAGCTTCATCTAAGGATATTCCTAATGAATGAACCTTCTCTAGCATGTGATGATTATTGTGCTAATGAAAACTATCCCATTTCCATGGTGATAGAGTTTAAGGGTTATCCCATGCATTGGTATAACGAATAAACTAACCTAGATATCTACATATAGTTTTTAAGGAGAATTGAACCTATGTTCTAACCTAGATATACACCTACAAGTGAGTATCCACATAGTAATTAAGTTAGGAAATCTTATGTGTAGTCATAAAATTTATGTACAACAATTACAATAATCTCAAATTACACCTTAATCATTAACCATAAAAGAAAATATGAGATAAAATGGAAAATATATTCCTTTTTTGAAAATCATAATAAGGGTAAGGAAGTTATTCATGCACAAAAGGAGGTATAAAAATGAGTACATATGAAAAAATGGTACTTTGTCATCTCCTACCAACAATTATGATTGCATGTCCCATGTAAACCTAACTATTCCAATTTTTTTACCACTACATGTAACTCTCATTAGTAAAATCTATGTGTCCTAATTCCCTTGGGTTATTATAGCCTAGAGATCTATCTAGCTAGATCCATTATGCCCTCTCTTTTTTTCATCTCACAATGCGGGTTCCATGTAAAACCAAATGGGGTACCAAATGATATGATACTAAAATCTTAGGACTATAAATATAGACCCATGCATCATAAAGGCTTTTATGTATAATGCAACTCTATTAAAGGCTAGAGTGAGAAAATGATATCCCATTGGATATATACTCTTCCAATAATTAGTTAATTTCTCCGAGATATCATGAGAGATCAAAAAAGATTCCATGGTGTGATTCGTTGCCACCTCTTGGAATTATGTTACTACATATCAATGGTGGTTCTTGACTATTAGAAAATCACCTAGATCTTGTGCCAATCTCTAAAAATCATCTGTAATTACCCATGGAATTGGATACTCATCTCAAATTAGCAACTTACCTTCTCACTCTTTATAAAATTTTGTTGCTTTCTTTCCATTTAAATAGATTGAGAATGTAGTATATAAATATGAAGGTATGCCAATAAACACATTTCTATATTCATGTTGATGATTGTGAATACAAGGGACGGGGACTACAAGGAGGTTTGCCAAAAAATTCATTTCCAGAATCATGTATATATGATGGTGATATCACGATTGACTATCATGTCCAGACTAAAATACTCCACGGGCTGGATAAGCGATGTGTTCCTAAAAGTGAGTGACTATAGTTGATGAGAGAAGCACACATATTCAAGGTTATATGGCATTCTAGTTTTTGGAAGAATGTTTGCATTTTGTAAAAGTATGTGTATTATCCTAGGATGAAATAATATGTATCTATGTTCATTGGAGGATGTGTAACTTGTTGTACCAAAAAACTTAGTAACAAGAAATATGGTCTATGTAATCCCCCACATATTCCCACTCATCCTTAGGAAAGAAGTTATGTGGATTTTGTGGGTGGTTAACTAAATACTAGGAAGGGACATGAATACATGTTTGTGGTAGTATACAAGTATAACATGATATCATATCCTATACAAGGTCTATTAGGGGGAAACAAGAAACATTTTTTTTCTTTGAATAGGCCTAGGTGCACTTCAAGATAACATGTATAATTGTTTCAAATAGGGACCCTAGGTTCTGTTACTACATTTGGAAAACATTGTGCAAGATTATGGACAAAAAATTGAAGAGGTATATGGAATTCCACCCATATATGAATGGGAAAGTAGATGTATTCAACGACACCTTTGTACAAATTTTTAATTAAAAGCATTTGTAAATCTAGGATGAAAATCTATTGTACATAAAACTCTCCTATGATAGAGTAGTCAACATTTGAAGTAGTAAGCCACAATTTGCTACATTTTTGGGATATTTTCCACATTCATATTTGGATGCCGTATGTGGAAAAAAGGAGGAGTAAGGGAGGATCTGACGAGGTATGCTTTAAGACAAGAAAAAAATTGTTCATAATACTAGGAAAAATTATTTGCAAGTACAGGAGTTGTTGAAGAAGTCATAGGAATAAAAAAATGTCAAGGATAATCAACACAAGATAGAGAGATCATTTAAAGTGGAAGATAGACTATGGTTATAGTTGAAAAAGGCGAGGATAAGTGGTCCTTTTAAGAAAATAAAGGCTCTAAAATATGGTCCTTTTGAGATACTATAAAAGGTGGGAGACAATGCCTATAAACATAGTCTACCCCATATATTGGAATTCAATCAGTGGTGAATGTAGAAACTTTGAAGCTTTATGAACTTGTTGAATTAGGAACGAGAAGTTCCTACCTTCCATATAGGATTTAGCACTAGATACTCAAATATATTTGACTGAGGAAACAATTTTGTAGAAGGGATATAAAATTATAAGATACCAGAAACATGATCTTCGACATATTGGGTATATAGGATAGCTTGCAAGCAAGGCTAATTGGTACTCTAGGCAGAAGTTAGAGGAAAATTTTCATCACTTCAAGTAATAAAAGCTTTTGGGGATCAAAATATTTTCAAATTGAGATGTCTGATGTGGATTAGATCATTATATTATTTTTCATCTATCTCAATGCTTTTAAAGTGGGAAAGTTAGAAGAATCAACTTGTAGGAGTTTCTTTATTGGCGAGAGCTACTTTAGAGAATTAGAGATTGAAACCTTCCATAGCCATTTTGAGGTGTTAACTGACACTTTCTTGGGTTAATCATTTCCTTTTTTTGCATAAATCCTCAAAATATTATTGTACACTGAAATACCTTTCCAGTGGTGGAAAAAATTACATCAACCAATGTTCACATGCAAAAGTTACGTTAGTTGCAAGTTGACCTATTGTGTTTGAACACGATGGTACGACTAGATGTTGTGTTGGCCAATATTATTCATGTATATGAAGGTATCCATGTGATAATTATGAAGAGTACGATAGAAGGGTAAATTTGTAACTTATGTTTAGGGTTGAAGGGTAAATATAACCCTTTGGTTGGTTGTTAGACTTTTTTATAATCAAGCTATGAGGAGGAAAATGGGTTCCATTTTATTTTCTTTAATTTTGTTCTATAGTATAGAGATTTATTGAGAGAGGATAGACAAAGTTCATAAAAAAGGGGTTTTTCATTCTATAGTAGCCCATGGGCCATATGTCATAGGAAATTGTATAGAGGGTGCCTTATTCTTTCTCCTTGCACCATACTAGAAAAAGGAGAGCAAAGTGGCCTCAATTTCCAACTATTTTTTCTCACATGAGGATTTGCTAGAGCATATCCTTTTTTATTATTGTTTGTGAGTGACTCTTTATACATATTCTCTATTTCTTGCATCTTGTTTATTGCATGAAGAAAAATAAAAAAATAATATTAAATATAGAATTTAAAATTAACTAACGCTTTAATATAGTATGGATTTTGGTTCATTTTCAAAGATATGTTGTGATGAACTATCCACTCAAATATCCATGGAAAATTGCAAATCATGGAAACGAAGCATCGTTTGCATGAGAGCATCCATCATTTATTTATCATAAGTGAAATTTTCCAATTTTGTTTCATACAATGTTTTACTTCTCAATGCCAATGGATACCAATATTGCATACGCACCACTCCAATACATGTGCTTGAGGAATCACATTGTAAGACAAAAAGTATAACTAATGTTGGGCACTACTAATATAGGTGTAATACACAATGATTCCTTTAAATTTAAAAAGGCTAGTTGTACATCATCATTCCATACAAAGACATTGTTTTTAGCATGGTGGATAAAGGGGTTGTAGTTAACTCACAAATATTAACAAAATTTCTATAGTAGCCCCGTCTTAAAAAACCATATAATATCTTAATAGAATGTGCCTATAACGAATTATACAATGCATCAGTTTTCTTAAGATCCACATATGACTCATCCTAACTAACAATTTGACTCAAGTATTCGACTTTAGAATCTCATAATGATAATTTAAAATGTTTTAGGTCTGTTAGTTATCCTAGAGTGTTTGGAAGGATTCCCAACATGGTCCACATGCATTCCTAATTTTTCTTTAAATCATAATATCGTCAAAGAATATAAGCATAAATTTGCATAGTAGTGGATATAAAAAGATTGTTTATGATGATTTGAGAAGTGGACAAAGCATTGCAAAAGAAAAAAGGCATCACTAAAGACTAAGAATTGTATTAGTCTGTGTGGAAGGTCAACTTGGGAATGGTAACGTTCTTTATCAAATTTAATGGTATCATATGTGAACCTCCAATTCAGTGAAGATATTTTCACCATGAGGCTCATAAAATAGATCCTCAATAACTAAGATGGAAAAACTTCCTTTGATGGCGGAACTTCCTTTGATGGCCAACTTACTATGTGCTCAAGAGTCAAGAGATATGCAGAAATTTCTTTCATTCATCAATCCCATGAATACTAGTGAGGAGTAAGGTATAGTACTAGGATGGAAGGCACCAACCTTAAATGGTTCTTGTTGTCTTGGCAATGCTCTCTCCAAACAGAGACGATCCCTCTAGCCCAATGCTCTCTGAAGACAGAGATGATCCCTCTAGCCCAATGAGTAGGACTAACAACCTACATGACAATACATTGGACACTTTCCTAGGTTACAATCGAAATAGGAGACGAGGAAGATGGACTACATCGTTCTAATGATGCAATGTCCTCCTTTGTTGAATACCTTGAATCACTTGCGTCACTGGCTCGGTCTTATTGCTCACAGTGTTTGAATGCTTGCACAAGAGATCAAGACACAACAAAGCATACAAGTACAAATAGGATAATCGAAAGTAACCTATTTAATAGATCAAGGAGCGTTAAGATAAATGATACATCAACATACACATTGATGGAAAATGAACCCGTAGTTGTATGTATTAATATAAAAAAGGAGGAAGAATAGAACCAAGCCTTGATGTCAATAAGCTATCCTTGAGTGAATGTCCAAGTATAAGCTCAAGCTCTCCAAGCACTCCTTCTCCAAGCCAAATGAGTAGGCATGTAGGCACAATCTCAGCATAAGCTTGCAAATAGCCAAATACCAACCATTTGGGAATGGGAGAGGAATGAATATATAAGTAGGGAAAGGGAGTTAGGATCTCTCGAGTGATAGGATAAGGCCCTCATCTCAAGGAGGTAGCTCATAGGGATAAGACCAAAAGGATAATTTGAGAGAACACGACCTCATCCACGCTGAAAAACCTCCACCTCATTGTTCCAAAAGCCTCTAGATCACGAAGCTTCTTGTCCTCTTTGGGAAAATTTCTTTTTAGGGACATCATTATTATCCAAGACAAAAGCGCAATGGCATCGCAGGGCTAGTATAGTGCAACTAGCGACGATCATGGTTTTTAGTATCAGGGGAGTGATGATGCTAAAACTAGGTTTTTATAGGAATTCCTTCAAGGGAAGCTCAAGGAATTTTTCATTAGTGTTTTAGGGAGAATCTGAGCTGCATATCTGGGTGAGTACACTACATGATGGTCATGTTTCAAGCACTTTGGGGTATGTCATAGGGAAGTGCGGGAGGTGTGACAAAATATTGTGTAACATATGACCCCTAAAGCATGAAGGCAGAATAGGGAGTGATTGTTGAGATGCTTTATGAGCTTTTGCAAGGACAAGAACAAACACTATTAGGAGAACTACAAATCAAGTATGCATATACATATACATATCTGATATCAAAACATGAATCCACAGTATGGACGCAACCATCCGAATAGTAAGGACTATGAAAAATATTCACAACATGGGCGCAACCATCCGAATGAGAAGGACCATATGTAAATCTAAGATCCAAGGTATGGATGCAACTACTCGATATAGAAGGATCATCATAAATGTAAAGTCCCACAATATGGTCACAACCACTAGTATAGTAGAAACATAAGTACAATCATGTATAATACATAACTCCACATAGCCTAAGTCATATCAAACAAGACTTAGGGTCTTGCGCTCCATCCCAATCTTATCAAAGTACCAATTCCAACATGTAAATGAACGTGTGGAAGTCAAACATGCTAGGAAACCACCTGATTACCAACCAATGATGTGGACTATTAACAGGCACAAGAGAAACCACTAGTAATGACAATGGTTCTCAGGGTACTATAGTAAAATTTGTGAATGTGAAAAATGATGTTGAATTGAAACACTTATGGAATAATCCGATTGAAGGCCAATGGTGAAAACTTGTTTTCGGATGCGGACAACTTTCCATTAAGGCATGCAAGATCTAAGAAACTGAAAGGGAGTCTCTAAGTTATCTTCCTGGATAATGAGCTGACATCGACTGGAAGTGACTCATCGAAGGAGGGCCATGAAGATTCCCCCATCATCGACAGGAGATGAGGAATAAAGTGGAATGAAATGAGTAGGATCCACGACTGTAGAAAAGGGTTAGATAATGTATAGGTAATAGACTGCAGATAGGATTTCTCTTAAACATCAGCGACACGACTCTAGAGTGTGGCAACATTTGACTCAACATAAGACCAAGGATCATGACAAAATGGAATAGTCAGTTGAGAGGAAAAATGGATCACCCAAACCTGGGAGGACAAGTGACTCAGTGAGGATATCCCAAACCCGACACGAGAAGCAAAAGAGTGTCATGTTCAAGAGCGACATGTTGCCTATGCATTGCACTTAAGAAACTCCTCAACACTTAATTGTCAACCCGGGGGATCCGTAAACTTAGAGATGAAGCACAGGCAATGCCAGAGATGGTATGAACCTTTATGATGTAAATTCCTACCTTCTTAAATGGAAACTTGCATAATCGAATTGGAAAGAGTAAAAGGAAACTTAGTCATCAAAGTAATCTAGTGATGGAACAAGAAAGAATGCCTTTGCAAAGGAATCAAAATAAGAAGACAATCGCTCTAACTGATCAATGTTTAATCACTGAGTATATGCTTATATTTTCTTTAGTAGAAACACTTTAGCAGTCTCGTAAAGTGAGCCTTTAAACCTACTTTCTTAAAGATTTCCTTCTTGCATGAATCAATCCTGCACTTATCGCAATCTTCTTGCACTAGTGCAGGCACAAAAATTTATGCGAGAGGTATAAGTTGTGTCTTACCAAATATTCTTGACTTCATGCAAGGGATCGAACCTCAAGGGTTTTGAGCA
>APFE030815276.1:448-32045 GCA_000404065.3 Pinus taeda | reverse complement strand
CCAACCATCTTTTTTGTTCATGACAAATGGGCCTAGGTGGTCCCTGAACTTTAGGTTGGCTTTCTGCTTGGCACTGTGAAAGTGTGTCAGATCAGAGTTTATAAGTTGTTTGTAGTACTCCAGGGAAAATAGCCTCATAGGCACATATTTTGGGAGCCTGTAGGGATAGAGCTCACAACCATAAATTCTGATGACAGTGTGATTTTGGTATAAGTACCAATCACAAATTTTATAACTCCTGGATAGCTACAAGATTTTCTGCATATCCTTGGACAATCTGATAGGAGGGGTCCTCTTTAAGAGGCATGTGATTGTATACACAAACTGATCAATGAATTCACGGTATGAGTAGGGGGAGCTCTGGACTTGGTGGAAGACTGAAGACCAGAAGATCACAGACCTCCTCTCACCCTGTGAGTCTAGCATCTTGATTGAACACTGGAAGCAATCTGTTTGGTAGTACAAGAATAGGTGATAGATATATGAGGAATATTTGAATATTGCCTCCCTCTTCAGTCTTGTCAATTGATCATGTATCTTATTGGCAATGTATTTGGCATAATTGTATTTCATAGTAGGGGGCTTCACAAGGCTATATGCTGAGAGCATTACCAGCACAGTTAGATCAACATGCTTATTTGTAGTGAACCCCAGCACAGAGGTTAGCATGTCTACCAGCAGCTTGCCAGCCTCATTGAAATCTGCATAGGAGAAAGGAGGTGGCCCAGAAGGTTGGCAGTCTGCCTTCATGAATTTCCTGGCTATTGCAGCAATGTCTGTGCTAGAGAGTTTGGAGCCCTCATCTAGCAAGTAGTTCATGGAGAAGGGGTATAGCAGCTGGGTCTTCTTGTAGTTCAGCATCTGGTTGATGGAATCTGGAGTTGTATAAAAGAGGATGCTCCCAGATGGAGACTTCACAGCCCTAAGTTTCTGGTCATAGTTTTCTCCACAGAGGTGGATGACTTCAGGGAAAATGTTCACAGAAGGCAGGAAGTAGGTAGACAGATTGGATTCCCAGATGCCATACAGTTCACTGCTGTCCAAGTGACTGTTTCTTAGCTGGCAATATGTTTGCAAGTGGCTTCTCTCTGCCACAAAGTATGTGATGAGGGCATCACTGTCCACCAGTGGCATAGCTTCTAGTTCTCTGTTAGGTGGATTTATAGGCACTACATCCAGAGCAACTGGAGTGGCCATTGTCTTGTTTTAGCTGGATGCTTACTATATTTCAGGCTTGATGTGAATGCTGAGGAAATGGCTTACTAATCTCTGTTTGCAGTGAGTAGTTTGGCAGTGCAAGGAGGCTGTTACAGGCTTAATCAATCTGTGAGGCACTCTGTTTTGAAGAACCAGAGTGTGTTTGAGCTGGCTAGTTGGTTACTTGCAGAGAATTCCTTTAGCAGGGGTTAGGGAACTGTTAATACAGTCTTCTAGCTGGTAGCTCGGCTTCTTTAATTGCTCTTTGTGGAAAAATGGTGAATTTCACAGAGGGTCACGGGTTTCTTCGAGATTTTCGTCGCGCAGGGGTTTCAGTGGTTTTTTAAGTAGATTTCAGTGGTGAATTTAACAATGTGGGTCTTTTGATTGAGTTCTTTATGCAGGAAAGTAGGATCGCAAAGGAGAACAGTGGATAAAAGAGGATGCCTGTGGCAAATACCTGGTTTTAATGGCGTGGGAGGCATTTGCACCAGTCGAATTGGAGGAATTGCAGGTACTTGGGTTGATATTGGAGGCGGCAGCAACTTTGGTGGGTAGCTTTTGATTTTTGACTGTTGTAGGTTGAATCGCATGCAGAGGAGCTCCAGAAGTCGTAGAAAACAATGCGAAATAGCAGTTAATTGACGCCTTTTTATGAATTTTTGGCATATTGGCGCCTTTTTGTGATGACATCATGCTGACGTCATCATGGGCCCGGGTACGAATGGGTGACGTGGCAGCTGACGTGGTTGCCCAGGTGGTAGTGACATAGTGGCAGGGTGGACAGGGTGACACGGTGGCCGGGGGCGACGTGGAGGCTTGGTGGCGGCAAGGTGGGGTGATTTTGATTTTTTGACTTTTAACCATAGTTTTTTGCCAAACCCCATAGTTTTAGGATGCTTGAGGGTTAATACTAACCCTTGATGGGTTAATATTTCCCAAGGAAGGGATATATAGCTATAGTGCTAGGGGGAGGGTATTTATAGATATTTTTTGGGAGATTTTCATAGATTCTAATAGAATTAGGAAAAAAGGGGGGAGTTAGGGAGCTACATAATACATTAGTGGTTAACATGATTTTGTGAGGTGAATGAAGGGGTAAAGCTCAATTCTAATAGCTAAACTTAACTTAGGATTTTGAGGATAAATGAGATGATAAAAAAGATGTTTTACACAAAAAATGTGGCTTCTTTTCATGTTTGACTTCATGGCTTAACCAAGTAGTTTGTGATGCAATGAAGTTGAACTGGACACCTGAGCAGATCTCAAGGCCCTTGGGAGTGTTAGTAAAATGAAGCTTGGGGGAAAATGGGGAGGTTTGGGGTTCTTTCACTTTTGTCTTCCACTCTTTTCTTTTTTTGCTTATTCTTTTATGGCATACCCTCTTTTCATTTTTTAATTTTTTGTAGCATGTACACAAAATATGGAACCTTTGCAGCCTACAATGATGAACATATTTAGCCCTTCTACTGTCAATGATGAAAGATGAAACTTATTGGTATAGGAACCTAACACAGGTATGTCAATAGATTCCCTTAGATGGTTCGCAAACTCCTCTATGACATCTTCTTCAACCACATGGAAATCAAATTGAAACATGTAGAAGAAGCATCTCCATTCATTAGGATAATATTCATGATTTAGTGCACATGGGAATGGCTCATGTTGATCAAAATTATAGATTAGATGTTCAATGACACTTCCCTATTATTTTCGATAATATTAAATTCCCCAATTTGTACCCCAAAATTTATTCAAAGACTCATCATTTTCTTGACTATCTAAGGAAGAATGATATTCTACACTCAACATAAGGCCATTGGCGTATTGGTTAAGGCATTTGATTCGAGGCAAGGAGGTCGGTTCATTTTCACTTTTCTCTTTACACTTGGTTTTCTTTTTTTTTATTCTTTTAAGGCATGGTTTTTTTTTATTTTTTACTTTTTTGTAGCGTGTGCATGTTTTGTGGAACCTTTTTAGTTTGGGCTGATGAATTTATTAGTGGTTGTATTCAATGGTGAAGGTTGTAACTTTTTGGTGTATTAACCTGGCGTAGTTATGTCATGGGTTCCCTTAGATGGTTCGCCATGTCCTGTATGTCATCTTCTTCAACTACATGGTATTTTGGTTGGGGGGTGTGGCTGACGGATCTCCATTCATTATGATACTATTCATGATTTTGTGGTGGTGGGGGTGGCTCATGCTGATCAAAATTATAGATTAGATGTTGAATGGCACTTCCCTATTATTTTCTATAATATTAAATTTTTGAATTTGTACTCTAAAATTTATTCAAATACTCATCATTTTCTCCCTCTCTTAGGAGCTAGGTTTCATGCCCCGAGGTTGGTCAAATTGTATGACACTTAAACATGGCCCACAACCCAACTTTGACCAAAACTTTGACTGACTCGTTCTCCCTCGTACAAGCTTGGATTTGAGTGTTGTTCGCACCTTTGGAATTAGGGCAATGAGCACTTCGATCTGGTGCTGATTTGGGAGCAATCTGACCACTTTGAATTTTGACCGTTTCAGAGACCTCTGGGACTTCTGCTTGTGTTTGGAGTCAACTGGATAAGTTGGAATATAAGGTTCATAGTGTAAGATGGAAAGTGGTAAGTATGGAATCAGAATATATGGAACATGATATTTAATTCAAGGCTTCATAAATAGTGCCCGTCCTATAACATTGGGGCATTAGGGGAGGTCCCACTAGACTATGATTGAATATTATCCCCCCATTTAAGGTGAGGGTCCAAAATCTTCGTCTAGCTCAACCAATAATCCATACCAAAATCCCAAAGTACAAACAAGCATAACCACCCGATTGAAAAATGAATAAAGTACCTTTTCGTGAAAGTATTATCTTTGTTAATGTGCTCCTGTGAGATAGGTGAGAAGTCATATGGTTGATTGAAGTGGCAATGATTTATAGTGATAGGTTCATAGATTATGGTGGTTGTAAGGGATTTTCCAGGGATGCAAAACACAAGAATTTTTTTTTTCCCTATGGGTCACCCACTTTTGGTGGGTAATATAGCGTTCATCCCCTATAATCAAATACAACTAGGAAAGACAACATGGACGCTCATGTGACCGTCACTTATCTTCTATATATTAAAATACTTATTATTAGCCAACAAAGGGTAGTATATGTTAGGTTTTTATGGAGGAGGTTAGTATCTCAACCATATCTCTCTTTATATATTTGTATGTGTATGTATATAGTTTATTATGGTTTCTTTTATTTATAATTATATGATATTAATAATTGTAGTCACTAGATGAGGTGTTTCCCATAAAAAAAGGGTAGGAATTGGGCTGCAATTTACATAACAGTATCAATTAAATAACAAAATCTATTATATATATTTTCATCGTGTTTTTTACAAGATTAATGTCCAATTCTAACATAAATGCATTGAGGTTTCAACAATTCAGAAAATTGGTTTCAGCAAATAATCTATTTCGTCTAATTTCTAATAGAGGGATGTAACCGAATAAACCTACTTTATGAAAATTGGCATTGAAATATCTATCGGGTTTATCAACCACATTAATTATATTAATTTTTTTAATTAATTTTTATTTATTTATAAATCATATTGAGTTTTTATTTTTTACTTAATTTTAATGTTATTTATCAATTTTATATTAAAAGTAAAATAAAGTATATATCATTTTTTTATTACTTTTATTAGTTACTAAATAATTTGTGGTTTATTTTCATTATTTTTTAGGATTACAATATTTTATTATGATTAACCTAAAATAATTTTCTATATATTTCACGTGAAAAATTAAAATGGAATTGTTATTTTTAATTTATTTTTTTAGATTAATATCTATATATTTATGAATGTTTTTGAAAGCGAAATAATTTTGTTATTTCTCATTGATAATTAGGCTAGTATAGGGTATATGTGTAGGTGTAATGTAAGTATGTAAACAATTTTAAATGTTGGCTAAATTTAAATATTAAATAAAATTAAAAGTGATATTTTTTATTAACTTGTAAATAGATTTTGTTACAATACCATGGTTTATCAATACCACATGTCCAAAAACCCTAGCATATTTCACAACCAAATTTTTTTATAACAATATGAGGAGGTTCTTAACCATGGATATTTACCTCCACTTTACCGTGGATATTATTAACACTTAAAAATTGGGCTTTGTTACAAACCATATGCCAATAGCATGGGTTATAACAATATGAAAATATTCTTAATTAGATATTCACCCCCACATTACCATGGATATTATTAAGTAAATTGGTGTTGTTACAATACCATGGCTTATCAATATTACATGACCAAAAATCATAACTTACCTCACAATTAAAATATTTTATAACAACATGACAAGATTATTAACCATGGTTATTCACCCCCATTTTACCTTGGATATCATTATCGTGTAAATAGGTTTTTTTACAATACCATAGGTCAATACCATGGATTATCAATACCACATGCCCAAAAACCATAACTTATTTCAAAAGAAAAATATTGTATTTTAATTTAATTTTATAACGGTTTTTTAATTGAATCTAAAAAGAAAAAGGTTATAATTACTTTTGAGATATATCTAAAACCTCTATTCTCACATCTACTAAAAATATTCTCATAGAGATTAAATTAACATTTTAATAAAATTAAAAACGATTTTTTTTATATATAAAAATGTGAAACTTATATAATATAAATAATATTATTAAAAAAAGGCATAGATACTAAAGATCCAATGATGAGAGCAAGTAAAGTGATTAACATTAATAAAGGAAATATAGTGCATGATTTTTTTTTAAGTTTTTCATTATTATATTTTCTTTGACATGATTGATCTAAAATATAGATTTAACTATAAAAAGGGGGAGAGAGAGGGGGGGAGAGAGTGACAAAGAGAGGGAGAGAGAGGAGGGGAGAGAGAGAGAGATTGAGTTGGAAGGGGAGAGAGAGGGAGGAAAGATAAAATATAGAGAGATAGAGTTGGAGAGAGAGTGAGAGAGAAATTGAGTTGAAGGGGGAGAGAGAGGGAGGAAAGAACAAAGATATAGAAAGATAGAAGTGGAGAGGGAGTGAGACTAAAAGGAGAAGAGAGAAAAGAGGAGAGGAGAGACATAGATTGAGTTGGAAGGGGAGAGAGAGGGAGGAAAGATAAAAACAAATATAGAGAGATAGAGGTGGAGAGAGAGTGAGAGAGAGATTGAGTTGAAGGGGGAGAGATGGAGGAAAGATCAAAGATATAGAAATATAGAGGTGGAGAGGGAGTGAGAGTGAGAGGAGGGAAGAAAGAGAAGAAGAGAGGAGAGACATAGGGAGAAAAGGGGAAGAGAGAGAGGGATATACAAAGATGGAGGGGAGAGAGGGGGAGAGAGGGAGGGAGATAGTAATAGAGTTGGAGGAAAGAGCAAGGGGTGGGGGGAGGGGTGGAGAGAAAGAGCGAGGGGGGAGAGAAAGAGAGAAAGAGGAAGTAAGAGAGAGGAGCCAAGAGAAGGAAGGATAGATAGATGGATGTGTAGGGGGAGAAATTTGGAGAGAATATGAAAGACATCGAGAGAGAAGGGTAAGAGAGAGAGGGTGTTACATGGGAGCAATGAGAGAGGGTGAGGAAGAGAAGAGAGCAGGAGGGAAGGGAGAGATGCAAAGAGAGATGTAGAGAAAGGGGGAGAGAAGGGGAAGAGGGAGAGAGAGAAGGGAAAGAGAGAGGGAGGCAGAGAAATAGATAGATATGCCGAGAGACTATGTTTGGGGGGTGAAATTGAGAGAAGGAATAAGAAGGAGACATGTAGATACAGATATATAGTATTATATAAACAACCTAGATCCATCTTAACTTTGTGTTTATTAAGTGCTAAGATAGATTAAATCTCACAAAATGAAAAACTTTCCTCAAATTTTGGCTTCAAAAAATTTATTAAAATATCAGAATAAACTCAAGGTGAAAGTGTAAATATTGATATTTTACAATGTAATTAATTAAATCTAAAAATCTTTTTTAGTTTAAAAGAACACCCAAGAAAACGCAAAAAAAATTATACATCTCCCTCTAGAACTTTGAACACAACAGTGCAGCACGTGAAAGAATCAATAGTTCAAGAATTCTACGGAATGCTTTTGCCGACAGTTGAAACGAGACCGAATTCTACGAATTCTACGGAATGCGTTTGGCGGCACACCCTTCCAACGGTTTGGAAAGAATATTTCGGTGTAGTCCAATACCAGTATTTCTTGTGGGATCCTACTTACCAGATCATCAAAAATGTGATTTTCACAAATTTCAAGATATGAAGTTGATTGCATCCCCCACCTAAAGTTCATCTGAGTGACACAATCCACCACAACGCGGGGACACAAGCCTGGCCAATAGAGAATGACCGTGTTCATTATCTCATATTCTCGCGGATCATCCCAAAAACACTCTAAACTCACTTCAATCTTTGCTCTTTCAGGGTTGCTGACATTCAAACTCCACCCACACGTGTTTTTCACCAGTACCTGCAACGTCAATTTTCTGGACAGTGACGATGATCGTAGAAAAGATTTTACTTCTGGATCACGATTGGATGATATTGATGCCAATCTGCATGTTATAGAGACCAACATGTTTATAATTAGGGCACTCACACATTCCGAATGTAATCCTAAAAAACACTTCAGTTCAATGTTTCATACCTTTTACGTGATCTTTCCATATCTTTATACCACTCTAACACGTTTTCAGAAATCTTGTACACCTGCGCAATGCAAAAACATGATCTCGAGTTATGATTTATGCATTAAAAAAGAATGATTTAAAGTAAACGCATCAAACCAGTCTGTTGATACAATTTTTTAGGAAATCAGGGGCACTCCAGAAAGTTGGGATTATTTTTATGTTCGTAAAAACATGACTTCGATGTGATTTCAATATTAAATAAAAAGAGTTAGTCAGACATGATGGGTAGTTTAATTGGTTGAAGTATTTTGCTAGGTTATTGATTTTCTGTCATGAAATATAGGTTAAATTATTCTGAAATCTATTAAAATTAATCTCCTGCTGGAATTGCGGATTCAATTATCTTTGGATCCATTAGAATCAATCTCCTAAAGTTGACTGGTTGGATGTCTGGCGTTAGACCCTTCATGCAAAAAAGAAAAGAAAGAGAGAAAAGTTCATCATTTACCTCAACCTCTGCGCCCCTAAGTAGCACTGATCACTGATTTTGTTGAAGTGTACGACAAGTCTGGTTTATCGGTGTTAAAACATTACGAGCAAATGTCAATATATACAAGTAAGCATAAGATTAAATTTTAAACCCGTCGTTCACAACACCGCCGACATACCACCATATGTCAATAACCGCCGACGTACCACCATATGTCAATAATATTTGAAATACTACTATCATAATTATAAGTTCAAATAAGATAAAGATTTCATTGAGATAGGATACTAGTGCTTTTAGGGGCCTTAGGATGCAAGGTTTCAAACATGTGAGCTTTAATGTTATGAGTATCAAAATCAACATAGAGCATTCCCACCACCCTACGTAATCTAATGCAGTGCACATGGTTCTATAAATTTGTTTTATGTTTACTTCCAGCATTATTTTAAAGGGAAAGGAGTTGATTTTTAATTTATTTTTTTGAGATAGAATAAGTAAATGGATAGTTCAGAGTATAGGACGACTAAATTATATTGTAATGACCATTTTTATTTTATGTTTTTGAATTTAATGTTAAATTTTATAATGTTTTTTCCGAAGATTTTATTTTATAATTTAATTGTTTTTTAGCTATCTAATTTTTATTTTATATTTATAAATAGTTTTGATAAGTTATTATTTTTTATTTTTTTATAAAGTGTGTGATTTTTTTTTTCAATTAACAAATGGTTATTTTCCATATTCTTAACCATTGTTATTTTCCTTTATTTTGTTTCTACATTTTATGATGTCAAACTTTATCAATGAATTAGGCTTGAAATCCAATAAGCCTAGGCAAAACACAATAAATCTAACACTCATAGTGGAGATGTTAAAGACACTTAAAGAAAAATTACTAGTTAAATAACACATTTATGACTTAAATAATTAGTGAACATATTTGTGAGTTGAATGATGGGGTAAAGGTAGTTCTAATAGTTATTATTTACTTAGTATTTTCGTGGACAGGAAATTTGAGACATTGTAGGAAGTTTTCCTTGATATTGACTTTTTTATATCGACCACATAGAGAAAGTAACTTTTTGGCACATATTCAATACACTCAAAGATGCAAGGCACACTCTCAAGCCATATTCGCATTAATGTAGAAACTACCCCATATAGAAAGTAACCTTTTGGCACATATTCAACACACTCAAGGATGGCCAGACACACTCTCAAGGCCTAAAGCCATATTCTCATTAATGTAGAAACTATGGTTTATGGATACACTCAAATTGGTTAGAGTTAAGGATACTACTTCATGAGTTTGTCGATTTTTATTTTTTTTGTCAAAATTATCTTTATTTGAATTCATATATTCCTTTGGATTCTATTTTTAATCCTTTATGATCAATAAGTTTTATTATTTTCAAATAAATTTCAAACTTAATTTTTTCTCTTATTAAAAAAATATTATATTGTTTATATATGAGATTTTTTTAATTTCTTATGTTTTTATTTACATTATACATATATATACATATATTGTGAATATAATTGTATGAAAATATAATTCTTCTAAATTTTTAATAATTTTCACACTAGTTGATTTCAAAAAATTTAATGGAGAAAAAATAATTAGTTATTTTAATAATTTATATTTTTAAAGTTTTCTTTTGTGGCTAGTTTGTTTATGACTTGCAAGAGTATCTCTTGGCTAAAAGACCATGCCTTAGAGTTATCTATGTCATCAAAATTATCCAACTATTCCACTAGACTAGGTCCACAACAACCCTTGGCATGGATACATTTTTGCATACCTTGACACAAGGAGTATATTAAGAGAACACATATTTGTAGATTGTTCCATAAAATGAATGAGAAGAACTAGTGGACTTTTCAAACTCTCTTTTGGTGGGATTGTGTATTTTTCTTTGTGAATTATCAACCATTTTGGTAAGTCTTATTTATTGGATATTTTCATTATTTAGATAAGAATTTGAACATAGAGAACATTGAGAACCATAGGTCCAAATCTATATCATATAATTGGTAAGCACCACAGCATATTTAATACGGAAAAGAAATGAGATAATTCAAACCCAAAATTCTTCAGTTATACAGGAGCATTAGAGCTTCCAAGTCATCAAGATTTTTGGAGATAAAACTCCAAATGAGGTTTCAATTTTGTAAAGGAATTGTAATTCCTTAATTGTAAATATTCCTCGTTGTTTTAATTACTATAATGTAAAGGAATTGTAATTCCTTAATAGTAAATATTATTAGTTCTTTTAATTACTATAGTATGGTTTAAGAAAAAAGATATGGATAGGAAATATTTTGTCCTTAAGGGAAAATCTAATTTACCTTGAAAGCATGAGAACTTTATGGAATAAATCATGAGAGGTTTAGGGAATTAATGAGTGATTTCATGGACCTAGAAAAATATTTTTTTATTCTAAATTTGTATTTAACAATTGCAATCCTATGAGCAAATCTAATGACCAAATAAATGTATAGTCAGGCTCATACAGATAAACAAATGGTTTTGAGTATTTTTGTATGTACAAGTTTTGTTAATGAAATTAATTTTTCATATCTTCTATCTACAAAATGTCCATGTGCACGATATTTGAAGAATTTTTAAAATTTGGAATGGGTAGAATTATGTGCTTATGTGTGTGAATTGGGTAGGGAAATCTTACTGATGATTTAGTGAAATTAAATTTACTGCATGTATCAAATGGTAGAGGGTGATAGTATTCTATGAAGAATAATTATTCAGTGTGCTTATTGCAAAGAAAGATAATGGGTTCTCATGAATTATATTTTGATATTGAATGTGCATAGCGAATGCTTCAGGAAATATTGTGAAATTAATGAAAATGCATAGATGGGTATGGAGTGGATTCATGATATTGGTGCCAGTTTGATTTTGGTATCATCATTCACAATCAATACAATTTCCAAAAGGTCAAAATTGAGGTACATCCTAAGAACAACAAATAAAGGGTTTTGTCATAAAAAAGGGTTGAATCACCAAAAACATGCGCCGAAAACACAAAGAAACTAAAAGATTCTAAGGCCAAAAAAAAGATTATTAGATCCCCAAAGATTATATTCAAATGATGGACTCCAATTCAAATAGTTGATTACCAAAAGGTTCATTTTCACTGTCAATAATGTTATCATTGTGGAAATATCTAGTCTAACACTCTCTTCCACCCCATTGAAGTATATCAAGATGTGGAAAGTGTTACCTATGACTTAGTTGAACCTGACAAAAATCCTCTTTTCCAACTTTTCTAAAACCCAAAATAAATAGTACCATCACGTTAGGTCACCGAGAACTTTCTCGCAATATAAATTTTATCTCAATCCAACACCTATATTAAACTTTATACCCTTTTAAATTATGTCCAATTATAACTCTTTCCACATCTGGAGGATACTTCCCTGTGGCACCCATGTGGATCGGCCACATCACCCAAGATAGTCCATGTCACTCATAGATCCATTATGGAACCTATGTTTTTGTGGTTTTTCCTTTGTGGCACTTGCTAATAATATTAATTCATGGGTCCCATTGGGTTCAACCCCTTCATGCAATACAAAACTTTCATGATATATTCAACTATGGGGGAAATATAAGTGCATCAAAATTTTCACTTTGGTATACGAGCCTAGACCCCCATAACTTTAAACCACCACAACTCCAAAGGATATCCAGTCTCATGTAATTATTCCACAATGTTGAGCTCCACCCCAAATATATTGTGGTTCTTCCAAAATCTAGTTCAATACATATCAATACTTGCAAAAGTAATCACCTAAACGGGGCCAACCTTGAATACTCTACACTAATAATCCAACCTTGTACAAATAATCATGTAAACGAGGCCCATCCCAGATACTCTACACCACTAATTTGACCTTTAAAAATAATCACCCAAGAGGGGCCTACCTTGGATAATTGTACACTCCATGGGGAAATTTACCCTTCTCAAACAATGCAAATGTACTAGCTATCCAGATGCCCAAAGATCTAGATATATTTTCTTGTCAAATAGATATCCAACTCTTTGCCAACTTCCATGGTTTCACAAGTTTCTCACCATGCCCTCATTCCGAGGACGTCCTGGATACATTTTCTAGACATGAGTGTATTTTCCCATTTGGTGTATCTAGATATAGTAGCTAGACTCAAGTGTATCTATCCATTATTTATATCCAGACATGTTGAATGAAAAAGGTCTAAAAAACATATTCGACCCTGATACATTATCCTTCCAAAAGCCATACCCCTCGATACAAAATTTAACTTCCAAAAAACTTATACTTACAAAATTTGATAACCTCAAGGAACTTAACCAAGGTTTTCCTTGAAGCCTAACTTTGCTCATACCACCATTTTCACGAGAGCAATAACTTATTCTCCCACTGAACATTTTAGTAATTATACATAACCATAATATGATCAACTAAACTATCAAAATGTGTACTATTAGGACAAAAAACAAGTTAAGCCATAGCCAGCACTACATTGTAAACACAAACAAAACAACATAATATTATACCACATGATAACTCCCAAACAAAAACTTTCAAATCTATTGATATACCATACATTGCACCAAACATTTTCCTTTAATAGGAAAGATAGTAAAAGGTCCTAATCAATCACAGGTCAAACGTATTCACATCATAATAGACAACAAAATTTCACCGATTGCAATAGTCAACTAAGAGACTTCAATCATCTGTGTACCTGATTACTTCCTCCTCTAGAGAGGGAGGTTGTAACCTTCAACAATGCAATGAACCATTATATTCACAACATGTTAGATTATAGGAATCACATACCATAATAGGTTGGCTGAAGAATGACGTAGGAGCATCAAAACAACATTTTTCTAGACTAAGAGGGGTCACAAAAGTTTCCTCATAAATAAATTACATTTTGGTAGGTTGTGAATTTGCAATGTGTCTAACTATAATTATATTAAGTTGATAATTTTTTCGTGATTGGACAAGTGGTCGTTTTTTAATTTAATAGGTGTAGGAGTAGGTATCTAGTAATTTTAGGCTCTCGATAGATGTATGAATTCTAATGTTTCTGTTGGTATACTTTTTCCATCTAGTTTTTGTATATGAAAGTGTGTGTGTAATATGGTAGGAAGAGAGGTCTCCTGAAATTTGAGGGTTAATGAATTTGGGGAGGAAGAATCTCTCAAGTGCATTTTGAAAGAGAATATGGAAGAAGTTCTTTAAGTCCTTGGGTATATACCTTTCAGTTAAAGAATGAATATGGTGTTTTAAATGTCTATGTGTATCAGTGGGAATCTTTCTCTGTGTAGGGTCTTTGTAGGGAAAAAATTATTTGCTTGTTTAGTTAATAATTAGCAATGAAACCCTATGAGGGACCCAAAAAATTAGTATGATAAAGAACCAAAATTGAATGAGTGGATATGTATGTATATTTTTTAGTCTTCACTTTTGATTTATGTCTTATTAGGAAGTGACTGGTCATGCGTATGGTGCCTTCTATCTCGTCCAAATTTCTTTTTTATTTTATTGATGTAGGAGTGTTGCTAATTCCATAAAAGGAACATTACCCAAGTTATTGGAATTGTACGATGCTATGTGTGTATTGGTGGTTCAAACTTTAAGTAGATCATGAGTATGTGATTACTAAAAGGGAGCACAGTGACCAACAAGGAATAAATTAAGAAGGGATGGACCAAAGGGGGATTGTTGAGAGATTTCCCCATTGATAAATGTGTATCAGAGTGTGTTTGGAGTTGTCGTTGATTTAACAAGGTATGAGAATCTCGAGGGTCGAATTATGATGGCACATGTAGTCAAGGTGAGCGGTCCAATCATGTATAGAAAAAGCTTTGGGTGATACCCGATTTGTAAAATGATTTAAGACTCTAGTTAGAGTCACCATTGGAACCAGACATGCACACATTTAACAAAGTGAATGGTGAGTTATCTCAAGGGAAAAAGACTCAAATTAATCCATTACAAATCATCCTCACTACTACGAGTTTTGTTGACTCATTGATGCATTTTGGCTCAAAGTATTGAAGCCAACATTCGATCAAGTCAACATAGTCACTACGCAAAGGGTTTGGGCTTGGATTGATGATTAACGCATTTTCAAATAGGTCTAACCATTGGTTTAAGTCAGCCAACCCATCATGTTTGGTCAAGGTGGAGCCAGCTATAGTAGGGCTTCATGGATTCGTTGACATGCGAGGAACACTTAAGGAGAAGGAAGGCTCTGACCTTCGACTTCATTGTCAGATCCAACCTCCATTTGGCTTCAATAGGAACCTACTATATTGAAACATATGAAAAGCCTCTAGTTTGTTCTTTTTAGTTTGGTCAATTGACAAGAAAAGAGGAGGATAATTGATAAATTGGGACTAGAGTGAATGTCGAAGAGAGTTCAATTTGATAAAGGATCCTGCTATAGAAATTTCTACAAATCTAGCTCTGATATGATCTAGAAATTATGATGTAGATTTGCAACTTCTCATGAAGTTTTAATCAAAATAATAAGACACAAACCTACTCTACTTCTTTGTAGACATTAATTCACATTCTAGAACAAAAATATTAGACATGCAATAAGAAATCACACTCATGCAAAAAGTATTTTTCCTGGGGAAAGAAAACTTCTAAAAAACCCCAATTCCTGCTTGCATTAATCTGATGAATAGAAATGTATTACAATTTCTTTTCTCAATTGAGAACAACTAACAATTGCATAAGTTATCTCTCTTCTCACTGAGAAATTCTGAACCAGACTTAGTCAATTTCTTTCTCTGCTTGAGCCCCTATTTTCTTGCATTGTTCCTTGAAGAATTAGGCCCCTATTAAATAGGAAATTCCTCTAATTCATTGCGCAATTCCCAAGTACGGTCAACCTGACCTCATGCAACATTGGTACACTCAACTAGTTTACAACTACTGGTTAACCGTTGTGGAAACTCCACCACAACTGGGCAACTCAAGTTTTTTGCATGTATATGCTAATTATTAGTTGATTGATCAGTTAAATAGATGATCTATGAGTTAAATTGATGTCCCACTACTTAAATGACCACAAAGTTGTTCTATTAACATTTAGAACTAGTTTAACTGATTACAACTAAACTTAACTCAACTAAACTTTAGGAATCACTACATACAGCTAAACTTCATTCCCTTAACTTATATTAACTAAGATAGACTACTATTTTTTAGGAACCAACACAAGCAAGCTAAACTTAAACTCATTAACTCAAATTATGTGTTCTTAACTGAGTGAAATGATCCATGCCACCTCAGTTAACTCCACCAAGTTGGTTTTTGACGTGGAATTTTTAATTTCCTCAATTTTAACTGAGGTAAAATCAATATTGCAACTTTCTTGCTACATTTTCAACACTCCCTCTCAGCAAGAAAGGGATTATTAGGCACCCCTATCTTGCACCTATGTAATGTAATTCATGAAACACCTCTCACTCTTTTTGTTGCTACTACAACATCTGGAACTAAGAAGCAAACAAAAAAAAATTGAATGAGCTATGTTTGCAATTTTTTACAGGAAAAATTGTGTTGGTGCTGACTCTACTAGTGAGCCTCCTGCTTAGTTATCAACAATCCTTTTCACTCCTCGGTCTCTAAATGGTAATGATCCTCCTACTACTAAATATTGTGGGGCCCTGTAGAAAGGTAATGGTCCATAAGGAGAACACCTCAATGGAAATTGCCCAAATTTTTGCAACTATAGTACTAAGGATTTACCTCACCCCACCTCACTCCTAGAGGTATAGTTGCATGCATGGATAAATTTGATCTACGTGTATTATCGTTGCTACTGCTCTACTACTACTTATGTAATGTTGCAATACCTATTTCAATAAAGATTCTCATCTCCGTATATCATGAAGTACTATCTTCCATAGGGTTGCTCCCTCCGAAACTAGACTCCTTCTCAGTTTCGATCTCCCTATGGGAAATTGTGTTTCTCCTCAATCTACCAATATCAATTATCACAACTCATTTTTGTGTCACTAAACATTGGATCATTTTTCTACCCATTAGCATCCTTATAGATCCATTAAGAAGTCTGCACATAAGGTTTTGTGGATTTTCCTTGAACTAGGGCTCAATGACTCTGCATCGTAACAATGCATTAGTTCTTCAATGATCAATGTACATGTGGAATTCAATGATTGGTTTGTAATGTGAATCAAACTCTAATGCCATGTAGAAATTTCTACAAATCTATGTTTGATACCATGTAGAAATTATGATGTAGTTTTGGAACTACTCATGAATTTTTAATCAAAACCATAAGACACAAAACTACTTTATTACATCACGGACATTAATTCTAAATTTAGAACAAAAATATTAGACATACAATAAGAAATCACACACATGAAAATATTATCTTTCCAGGGGAAAGAAAACTGCTAAAAAACTCCAATGTTTATTTGCATTAATCTGATGAATATAGATGTATTACAATTGCTTTGCTCAACTGAGCACAACCTACAAGTCCATAAGCTATCTCTCTTCTCATTGAGAAGCTCTTACCAAGACTTGGTCAATTTCTAACTCTGCTTGAGCCCCTATTTTCTTGCACTGTTCCTTTAGGAATTAGGCCCCTATTAAATAGGAATTTCCTCTAATTCATTGTGCAATTCCAAATTATGGTCCACTTGACCTCGTGCAACATCTGTACACTTAACTAGTTTACAAATCCTCATTAACTTCCTTGGAAACTCCAACACAATTGGGAAAATTGAATTCTTTGAACGCATGAGATAATTATTAGTTGATTTATTATTTAACTAGATTATCTCTAAGTTAAACTAATGTCTCATTACTTTACTGACCACCAACTAGTTCTATTAATAGTTAGAACTAGTTTAACTGATTACAACTAAAATTAACTCAACCTAGTCTCCTAAAATTTAGGAATCACTACATAGAACTAAAATTTGTGCCCTTAACTTGAATTAAATAAGCTAGACTCTTATTGATTCCTCTTCATGCTCTTAACTCGAATTAACTAAGCTAGAATCCTATTGATTCCTCTTCATGCCCTTAACTTGAATTAACAATACTAGACTCCTATTTTTAGGAATCAACAAAAACAAACTAAACTTGAAATAATTAACTCGAATTATTGTTCTTACTTAAGTGACAAGAGCCATGTAACCTCATTTTATGCCACCAAGTTGTCTACTGATGTGGACTTTTGAATTTCCTCAATTTTAATTAAGGAAAAATCAAAATTAAGACTTTCTTGCTGCATTCTCAGCACCTACTGATATAGATATGGGAAATTGCATAGATATAAAGGAAGGATTGAGGCAATCAGAATCATTCAAGTTTGTAAGGATAGGTTTCAATTTATGCGACTAAAAAGAAAGGTCTTCATTGTTGGGAGACAAGTGGATATCGCTCCAAAAAATGAATTATTGAGGAGGTTTAAAAAAGGGACATGTGGATATGAGAAGAACCAAAATAATTGATTTTTATAATTGAGGTCCTAAAATAAATAAGGTCCTGGAACATATTCGACAAGCCAGAGGAGGTGCCTACTATCAATTGGTATGAAATCATTGTGAACAATGATTTGCATAAGACAGGGGAATAAAAAATCTCGACAACAACTCAAAAAGTAAAAACAAAATGTTGGTTTATAACTAATGACATTGTATTTTATCAAATAAGGGGACAACAATTGGCTAAGATAACGTTGTAGCGACTGCAACACCCTCCAAAATTTTGGCATGCTTCCAATTTAGAAGCTTCCCCTAGGTTTTTACTTGATGTTTTCAAGCACTCAAGCTCACCTCGTGAGCTCGTGTTGAGTCTTTCCACCCTCCTTGATTGACCATTCAAAGGACAAGCTTTTGTATGTTGGTCACAATGTCACGCTTGAAACGATGTTCTGGTCATGCAAAAGGTCCTTGCTTCGTATGTACATGTTGTATTCACTATGTAAACATTTGTCACACTCACACACGAAGTTGTATGCACTGTCGCGTAAGCGTTGTCATGGTCGTTCAACAATCTATCATAAGCGTCACGCTTGTCACTCGCACCGTTGGTTAGTCACACTATGTATGTGTTGTCTTGATGGTTTGAGGTGTCTTTTCCTCGAGTCATGTTGAGTGTGTGTTCACAATGTCACATATGCACAAATTCACTCACTCACACACTTACCATTTTTGTTGAAGTTTTGACAACCGAACCATCTTGAAGCAGTTGGACCCTCGCTGAGCTACATTGCTTTGTTTCAACACTTAGTGAACATGTATTGCTATTGAGAATTGTGCAGAGCTTGAGGTTTTCCTACAGGCACCCTGCACTATGCAATCCTGGCATCGGCCAACCCGAATGTCACCAAATCAACACAAAAATTTCTCAGCAAGGCATCTCTATCTGCTCTACCTATAAGCGAAACAAAAAACCCTCCAGCTAGTCAACTGAAGAGTTTGACTAGGCAATGACCCTGGGACTCACTCCCCCCCAAAAAATTGTGCAAAAGATATAGACCTTGCCCGATCCACTGACTAAAAAATTGGCACTGACATGTCAGACAAACACCTTATGTCCATCATTGCTTCCCTAAAAAAATGCACAGTTTTTCTAGCCAGCCACCCAGTGAGTCGGCCTCCTACTCACTCGAGAAACGACAATGGGTAGTCAACCAATAGCCCAACGTCCTGCTTAGCTCAAAAATTACGATGGGATGTCTAGTAGCCCAACATCCCCCTCATCTCAAAAACTGTGACGGGATGTTAAGCAGGCCAACATCCCGTTTAGCTCAAAAACTGCGATGGGGTGTCCATCAAGCCAGCCTCCCAGCAATTGCATAGTTTTCACAAACAATGCTCCTGCAGCCCGCTAGCAGCTCCCCTGAAAAAATGCACATTTTTTCCCGGAAAGCCTCTTGTAGCTCGCTACCAACTCCTCGGAGGAATTGCACAATTTTTTCTGCCAAGCCCCTTTGCTACTTGCACTGCTTCCTCCAAAAGATTGTGCAAATCTACCCACCAGCCAAGCCAGATCCTGGAGACAATCACTTCTGATCTGGATTTCCCATCTCAGTCTCCTAGAGATTTCTACACAATTTTCACAAGTAGTGCCCGGAACCTGCATCCCAACATGAAATATGCCTTTTGTAGTTTTGTGACCTTGTCCTCTCTCTCGGTCACCAGCATCCGGAAGCGAATGAAAATGAATCATGGTAGACTAGGAGGTTTATGGATTTGATGTCGTCTCGCCATGAATAATTGCAAATACTGGTACATGGATAACACATGACGTGATGACGGAGGAGATGAAAAAGGAGAGCACATGCAAAGATATTTTCTCACGAATAGATGATGCACATGAGGATATTTTCTCATGAACGGGCGATTCACGCGAGGAGATTTTATCGTGAATGAACGATACATGCGAGGATATTTGTTTGCGAACACGCGATGCATGCATTAAGATTTTTGCTTGAATAGATTAACATGCAAGGAGATTTTTTCACGAATGGATGAACATGCGAGTAGATTTCTTCGCGAACAGACGAATGCGTAAAGCATGCCAGAGTACAAGCAAAGTAGTGACATGCAAATGCAACATCAAGCAAACACAAAGACCATCGAAGACTCCACACAACTTGCCATGCAGACCTAAAGCTATGATACACTAAGAGGACATCCATCACTCATCATCATTGCAACTCGACATGGACACCACTAGCAGCATGAACATACCAGTACTGTTGTGTCAAGTCATGTCATGAGTCATGATGGCCACATCAATACTTTGGGGCATACTATTTTAAATCAATGTAATGTAACATGGAATTCCTCTTCCAATGAGTGGCAACACTTGTTAGATGTATAATTTAATTCCTCATCCAAGGAGTACCCATGTTGCATACATTTGATGGATCCTTCTACACAAAAAATAATAAATACCTGAAAACGTGATTGCAATCATGTTTTTTTCATGTAGAAGGGTCCATCAAAATTATGCAACATGGGTACTCCTTGGATGAGGAATTAAATTTTTCATCCAATGAGTACTCTCGCTCCAAATTTGAGTAAAAAAATAGGGAGATAAGTTGAAAATATGAGTTGAAAAAGTAGTTTTATTATTTTATTACTTTTTAATCCTTTTACTTTTTTACTCCAAAAATTGTGAATCATCCCCCATGGTTGACATCATAATCTTGCATCCTATTGGTCTTTGTAAAGTTTATTTTGGTTGTACAATTTTCTTAGGAGGCCCATTTTAGACCTCAAAATTCCCCTAATGAAGGAAATTTTTGTGGGAATGTGCAACACCTTTTTTGGGACTCGGAATGGTTCACATACTAAAGACATTTGACCAAAAGGTTAAAATTTTCCACCTGGTGAGTTTGATGCGGGAGCATAAACCCCGCATTTTTCCAGACAATGTACGATCATGAAATTTTCTTCATACCTCTTTTTTACATGCTACATGCTATGAATTTTCCGTCTAATTGTAATTATGTTGAGGTGTTAGTTTGTTCAGGTGACTATAAAAGTGAGCCTTTGACAAGTGTAGGAGTAGGTATCTGGTAGTTTTAGGCTCTAGAAAAATGTCCCAATTATAATCCTTCTACTGGGATGTTTTTCTAGCAAGGTTTTAGTAAATTAAAATGTGTGTGTGAGAGGTTAGGCAAAGAGGTCTCCTGGAATTTGAGGCTTAATGAATTTGGGTAGGGAGAAGCTGTCAAGTGCATTTCGTGAGAGAATATATAAGGAGTTCTATAATTCCTTATGTATATATTGTTAAGTTAAAGAATGAATATTGTGTCTTAAATCTCTCCATGTAACAATGCGAATCTCTCTCAGTGTAGGGTCTCTATAGGGCACAATTTATTTATTTATTTGGTTAATAATTAGCAACGAAACCTTGTGAGTGTCCCAAAATTTTCATATTATAAGAAACCAAAAATGAATGAGGGAATGTGTGTGTATATGATTTAGTCTTCTCTTTTTATTTTTTTCTTAATATGAAGTAATTGGTCATCTTTACGGTGCCTTCTATTTCGTCCAAATGTATCTACAATTTCATTACTGAAGGAGCAATGGTAATTCGATAAAGGAAAAATTCCCAAGTTGTTGGAATGGTACAATGCTATGCGTGCATCATTGTTTCAAACTTGAAGCACAACGTGAGTATGTGATTAGAAAAAGCGAGCATGGTGACTAGCAAGGAATAAATTAAGAAAGGGTGGACCAAAGGGGGATTGTTGAGAGCTTCCCCATTGATAAATGTGTAACAGAGTGTGTTTGGAACTCTTGTTGATTTAGCAAGGTACAAGAGTCCCAAGGATCGAATTATGGTGACACCTACAACTAAGGTGAGGGATTAAATGATGGATAAAAAAATCATTCGGTGACACCTAATTTGTAGAAGGATTGAGGATTCTAGTTATAGTCACCATTGGAATTGGACTTATGGATATTTAATGATATTAATGGTGAATTATCTCAATGGAAGCATGCTTGAATTAAGCCATTAAAAAACATCCTAATTCTTGTAAGTTTTGTGGGCTTGTTGATGCATTTTGGCTCAAAGTGTTGAAACCAACCTCCGTTCAAGTCAATGTAGTGGGTACTCGAAGGATTCGAGCTTAATTTGTTGATTAATGAATTTCCAAAGAGGTCCAACCCTGGGTTTAAGTCAACCAACACATCACATTTGGTCAAGGTGGAGTCAGCCATAGTTGGGCTTGGTGGAGTCATAGGTGCACAATGAACCCTTAAGGAGAAGGAACGGTCTAACCTTCGACTTTATCATCGGAGCCAACCTCTGACTTCATAGTTGGAGCCAACCTCCATTTGATTTTAGTAGGGACCCACAATATTGAAACATATGAAAATCCTCTAGCCATTTCTATTTTGTTCCTTCAATTCATATGAAAAGAGGAGGATCATTAATAAATTTAGAATAGAGTGAATGTCAAAGAGAGTTTAATTTGATAGAGGAGAGTGTTGATATAGCTATAGGAAATTACATGAATATAAAGGAAGGATTGAGTTAGTCATAATCATTCAAGTTTGTAAGGAGAGGTTCTGATTTATGAGACTAAAATTCCTTCATTAGGGGAATTTTGAGGTCTAAAATGGGCCTCTTAAGAAAAATATACAACCAAAATAAAATTTATAAGAACCAATAGGATGTAGGTTTTAACCTTGTACAAAATATTACCTGCACATGAATTCTAAAACATAGAAAATAAACAATGCAAGAGCATAACACATAAAACACTTATACACAGAGATTTTCCCTTGGATCCCAAAATTGGGACTACCAGCTTGATTTTTCATTATGTTCCTTTCAATGTTACAATACATATTTATACATGCCGAAGCATCCAATACCATGGATCAAAAACCATCGCATCCAAAACTATGGACCGATAACCATCACATCCAAAACCATGTGCGAAAAACATGCACAAAACCATAGGTAGGTCCGCCCAACCTAATATAGGGTCCAAAAAACAAAATTTTCTAAGCCTTGGACCCCATAGAGGGGGATTACTTGCACCCCTCAAACTCCTTGTGACCACCCTGCTATGCAATTAACACAATGAAGCGGGGGCTTTACCTCCCTCTAACCCCCCATTTAACTACATGGGCTAGTCATGGAAAGAATATAACACAACCAAAAATTCTCCCACTTGTTATTTTCTTTCCATAGGGAGCCACAAGAGAGCTTAGTCATTTAGTTAACCCTGCAATGCCCATTGTTTCTCTACACCAACAAAACTTCTCAGAGCTCACATATTTTGTCAATGCATCTGCATTATTCTTCAAAGTGTCCACCTTTACCAGCAACACCTTTTTGTCTTCTATCATATCCTTCACAAAGTGATACTGAACATCAATGTGCTTTGTATACCCTCTTTATCTATCATCTTCTCTTTGTGAACGATGTCCTCATCTTTGGACCTCACTCAGCCATAGAATGGATTGCATATAAGGATATATTTAATGTATTATGTGTTTCTTTTGGCATGAAAATCAATGATTCAAATTATTCTTTTTATATTTTAAATGTTACAAAGATGTAAATAGGTTTTATCACTGATATGTTTCCTTTCAAAGAGGAAAGTTTGGATAAAGGTTTTTCCTTTCTTGGATTTTTTCTTAAGCCGAATTGTTACAGAATAGTAGATTGGTCTTGGCTTCTCAACCGAGCGTTTAAAAGGACAAACCTCTAAGGTCATAGGTGGTTATATCTGGGGTGAAGATTGATGTTGATAAAATATGTTTTAGAAATTCTTCTTATTTATTGGATTTCAATATTAACATTCCAAATCCATATTTTCTAAGATGTGTCAAAAAATATTTCACTTCTTACGTACAAGAACAAAAATTTAAGGTAGTTTTCACCCGGTTTGATGGGATTCTTTAACTCTACTAAAATATCTTGGTGGATGGGGCCTAAAAAACCTTGAGTGGTTTGGGAATGCTCTAAAAAAGAAGAATTCCTAGAGAATCATCAATAAAATGGGCCTATGGATTCAAATTGATTTAACGAAGTATTTAAAAAACAAAGGTTTTGTGGAATTATTGTGGGGATATTATTCAGGGCCTTGAAGTGATGGTTCAAATATGTGGAAGGGCGTAGTGGAAGTGTTACCATTCATTAGAAAGGAAGTCTATTGGAAATTGGGTAATGGAAGCAATATCCATCTCAGTAGGGTCCCTTTTATTGGTGGATCTTATTTTTACGTTTTGTCAGCTTAGTTGATTGATTTTCTAAAGGAAAGAGGTATTATAAACCTAGCTCAAGTGTTCAAAGGGGCTTCGTTAGACTCTTTTGGAAAAAGATGGATGTTTACTTCTGAGCTAGGTTTCAGTGGTTCTCTGGATTTTGAGTGGGATGCTTTTGCACATTCACTAGATTTATCACGTTTGTTTCTCTTGGATTCAATGGATCAGTTGGTTTAGAGAGGAAACTCCTTTATAGGCCAAATTACTGCTAGGACAACTTATGATTTTTCAGTGCATTCATTCAATGCTGGAAAGAGTAAATACTGGTCTAGTAAATTATGGAAGTAGTCAATTCCCATTAAGCTTAAGTGTTTCTACTGGTTAGCGTTGGAGCATAAAATCTTAGCCTTGAAAAATTTGATCAAATGTGGTTTCTCAGGTGTAACTATCTATATTCTTTGCCTTTAGGAGCTTGAATCTTCACACCATTTATTTATTTAATGCTTTTTCTCGTAATGACTATGGAATGATGTTTTTTATATTCTAAATATAAGGAATGTTGGTCGTTTAGGTATTTTGGAAGGAAATATCTATTGGTGGATTAAAGGTAAAGGAAATTTGAAGGCCCATCCAGTTTTTATGGTCTGGGGAAAATGGAAGGCTAGAAATAAAATAAATATGAGGAGAATATTCCTACAATTTCAGTGATCTGTTCAGAGATAGCACTAACTTGGTTTTTTACCCTTTCTTAAGGAGTTGTTGATATGTATATTTTTATATTTCCATAATGATTCTTTGAGATAATTTTACTCTGGTTATGGGAATGTCTGCCTTAGTGATGATTATTGTAGAGCCTCTAACTTGCACCTATTTATCCATCATTACCTACAGCTTTTCCTCACTTATCCCTCTCTTTTGCCCTATTTTCCTCATAAACTTACCAATGATGTCTTTAAGCATGATTGGTTGACTTTGATAAATGTTTGACTCTTTGTCTAGATTTTTGACATATGCACAAAGTTTCCGCAGCTGTCTGGCAATTCCGCAGCCATTCAGCAATTTCGCAGCCTTTTCATTGATCTCCATGTTCCACGTGTCATTTTGAAAAATGAATCACGTGGGCACGTGGGAATGAAGGTGTTGAAGGTTCCTGTGCTATTGGCTTGGTCAGCAACACCACGCATACCTCCGATCAATGAGGATCCAACTTCGGTCAACAAAGCCAGCTCAAACGGTGTTGCGTGAGCTAAAAGGTTACGTCACTCCAGATGGCAACTCCTCCACTCTACGCAGGTCATGGGAGACAGGATCCAACCTTGGATTCAACCTCCATGACGACTGTACTTTCCAGATCACCCACGGACCTATTGACGTGTTGCTGAACCATTTAATTAGCATGTTGTCAATTAATTTTCAGTTTCATGTTTTACGCAGTAGGCAGTTGTTTACTTGCTTATAAAATCCAGCGTCTGCGCACGCTTAAGGATTAGTCTTTAGTTGTTTTTTTTATGTAATTGCTACGCCTTTAGTGAGCACAGAAACTCTGTTTTGAAGCTACTTTTTCAGCACTTTTTGACTGTAATTTCTGCATCATGAATTAATAGAAGATTGTTGTTTGACTCTTTTACGTAGCTGATTTTTCTTTGGGCTTTGTGGATGGAGGGCCCCCGTTCATAACAGCCTTTGTACAGTAATTTACTTTTATGTTCTTGCCATTTCCTTCTTTTGAATTCAGCAATTTCCCTTTTCTTTAACACATGTACATATTTGATTTAATTTCACTGTCATTTCATTTCCAACATTTACTTTAAACTGATCAGGACTGTCTTTTGCAGGTGTTAGCCCGGGATTGTGTGTCTTTGTGTATTTGCTTTATCTCTAATAGTATTTTTAGTTGTCATATTCATAGTTGCTGCCTTTACTCTGTTTTCCTAGTTGATTTCTAGTTTAAGTTTCTCAAGTTGTATGTTAACATATTGATGGTCTCTTTATAATAAGCTGTTCATCTCTAAGAGATCAGAACACTAATAAATTACAGCTTGCTTTGAGTACTTTTTAGACTTATCTCTAACTACTTCTTCATCGTGTTTCACATAATACTATATGTTGGAAGCAGAGAGTTAGGAAGAGCTAAACATTATAACTGGTCTTTAAAGTAGTTTCTCTTAAGTCTTTTTATTGCAGCAGCATGAGTAGTGACTAGTGCTATTAGAAAGTGGTTTTTTTCCATTTTTCTTTCAGTTTCATTTCAAGTTATTTCTTTCAAGCTTTTTCATTTGCAAATTTAGAAGGTAGTTAGAAACCACCAATAACACACACGCACCCATTTAGAAATCACCTTACATACACTATCACTCATCTGTTTATAAATCTCCATTCCATCTTAGGAAGATAAATTGATCACAAACAACACCCCCAAATGACAAAAAGACTTAAGAGGTTTCCTAAGTACATATAGTACACCTTCACTTCATCAGCTTACGAGCCCCGGGTTGACAATTAATGAAATCAATTTAGAAACACTAAATTGACCAAACATTTTGGCGTCGTTGCCGGGGAAGTGAAAATTAGGTAGCCAATTCTAAAAAAAAAGATAAAATACGAAAATTTCAAGAAAGGAAAATTAATAACCTCTCAAAGTATGCTCTCCTCTTGCACTTAGAGTGAACTGGAGGATCAGAAAAGAGAAAGTGATTGGTTTAATTTCCTTGAGTATGCTCTCTTCTTGCACCTAGAGTGACCTGGAAGATCAGAAAGAGAATTATTACCCTAACTTGAAAGAAAATATAAAAATGATATGCATAGAGCAAGAGATTCTAGGGGAAGATTTTTAGCTGGAGCTAGAAGTTCGATTTTCACAACTCCATCTACTTCAAGAAATAGGCAAGAGACACCTTTATCATCTCCAACTCATAGTCCCAGCTCTAGGATTCCTGGAATCCAAGAGGTAGTAGTAGACTCTCCCATACCACCTATTGAATCCGAAAGAGATTCTTTCTTTTCTTCCACAAGGGGACAAATTGTAATTGATGAAATAGAATCACCCGAAGAAGAAGGAGAAATTCTTCCTCATTCACCCTTAGTAGAGGAACCAGAAACTACCATGGCAGAAGAAAGAGAAACTGGACTAGGAGGAGGTAGAGGTAGAGGTAGAGGAGGAGGAGGAAATAATGGAGGAGGTAGAGGAAACATAGGAGGAAATAGGGATGGAGATGATTCATTTGGATTTCCCATAGTCGATGATGACGACTCCTGAGCCACAATGAAAAACATTTCGCCATCCGTCCTCCCAAACTTTCATGGGTCAAGGAATGAGGATCCTGAGGCATTTCTATTTGAGTTTGAGGTCATATGTCGAACTTATGATTATATGGAAGACGCTCAAAAACTTAAACTGTTCCCTTCAACATTTAAAGGGGTAGCATTGAAATGGTTCATGGGATTGCTCACTCAATCCATTAGGTCCTGGAATGATATGAAACAAACGTTTCTGGATAGGTATTTGGACTATTGTATGCCCACCAATCACAAGAATGAGGTATTCAAGATGGTACAAAAAGAGGATGAAAATTTAGAGGATTTACTTGAAAGATTCCAATATAATTTAAAAAGAGCAAAAATGAGTAACTTGGATGAGGAAACCTTAAAAGCCCTCCTGTTAAAAGCCATTAGAGATGAATGGATAGATATTTTGAACATGATGGGAAAAGGAGATATATCTCAACTTCCACTTCATGATATAGCAGAACTATGTGTTCATCTCTCACGGGGAAAGAATAAAACTCAAAAGGGGCCTAGAGATCCTTCTCTTCTTAGAGCAAACAAGTCTGCAACCGGATCAGTAAGTAGGGCTGAGATAGGCAATATGCTTGATGAATTCAAAAATGACATCTTAGGAAGTCTAAGTGAGCAATTAGACACTCTTAAGATTCATAACAAACAAAAAGCAGAATCTGAAGCTTTAGCTATCTTTTGCTCAAAATGTAGAAAGAAACATGCTCTAAGGGAATGTCCCTTGGATGCAAAGGTTGTAGAGACATGTGTGATCTACTCAGAGAGCCATGATACCAAGTATTGTCCTTCAATCCCTGGCCTCAAAGCTGTCTTTCAGGAGGATCCAAGTACCATTGAATCTCTCTGTTTTGTGGCAAGGAGACCTTGGCAGGGGCAACAAAATCAACGGTTTAACAACCCTATGAATTTTCAACCTCCGCCAAATTGGAATCCTTGGCAACAAACTTGGTCCCAGCCTCAAAATGCTTTTCAAGCATGGATGCAAGGTATGCAGAATCCTTATGGGAGATTTGCTCAATTTTACCTATATCCTCCATCTTTTCAAAATCAGCTTCCAAATCAAAATCCTCAATTATCATTACCATTTCCACAACAACAACAATCCTCTCAACAAAATTCAAATTCTCAACTCTTGCTTCAACAAAAATCAAATCAATTTCCTTCTCAACCATTGCGGAACCCCAACAATAAAAATCCTCAAAATGCTCAAAATGATTTCATGATGGAAGGTCTACCATTTCAATTTCCTGCCTATATGATCACTCCTCTTAATGATGTACAACTTAGATCAGGCAGAGTTCTAGATAAACCTTCCATAGATGTAAAAAAACAAGGCATTTCTGAGGAAGATTCTCTTGTAGCCAATAAATGTTCTGAAGCATCTCTTCAAAACCCAAATATTCAGAAAGGAAAAGAAAAAGAAGTGCCCCCCACAACTCCTATAATTGAGCAACCTACATCTCTATCCACACCTCCTTTTCCAGAAAGATTACAAATTGACGAAGGAGTGGAAAAACAAATTTGGTTGCCTCACTATAATTTCCTAGATGAATTGAAAAATGTCTGTATCAAGATTCCCTTGTTACAAGCCATTAAGGAAATTCCAATCTTAGCGAAAACAATAAAGGAGTTGAGCCTTAAAAGACCAGGAAGGAAACCAAGAGATACCAAAAGGATCCACCTGGTGGGAAAAATTGCAGACATTATGATGGGAAAAGTTACCATGCAGAAGTATGTAGACCGTGGTAGTCCAGTTGTCAAAACACATATCAACGGGGTAGAAATACCAAATACTTTGATTGACTTAGGGGCTGCTATTAACATTATGAGTAGGAAGACTATGGATCAACTCAAACTTCCCAATCTTCTCTTTACACCTACTTTATTGCAATTGGCAGATCGCTCAATCATTAAACCAGATGGTGTATTAGAAGACATCCCTGTCTCCCTAGACTCTTGGGAATATCCAGTGGACTTCATGATTTTAAATCCCAAGAGTAATCTAGGAGGACATCCTCTTATTTTAGGAAGACCTTGGCTAGCCACAGATGATGCTTTCATAAGTTGTAGGTCTGGGGACATGTACATTTCTGATGGTAATTTGACAAAGAAATTTAATCTGTATCCTCCAGCAAAAGCAATCACAGAAATAGGAGACAATGAATGGATTGATGATGAAGAGACCATACAACCTGTCTTTACCATTTCTGAAATTAGTGAAGATAGTCAAATTCTAAATACTTTAGAAAATTTTGAACCATCTTCAGAATATGACTCTACACAATTTCAGTTGGATTCTGATATAGAGTGTCTATCATCTAGACAAATGTCTCTTTTCTCTATGGAAGAATTTGGTAGTTCTACCATTGAGATCTTTCCAGGAAAAACACTAAACATCAACAGAAATTTGGAAAGTTCACAACAGGAGAAGCTAACCAAACTCTTGCAAAGACATTCTACTGCATTTGCATGGGAGTATACTGATATGAAAGGGATTGATCCTAAGACTTGCATTCATCACATCTACATTGAGGAAAATAGCAGACCAATCAGACAACCTCAAAGAAGGATGAATCCAAATCTTAGGGAGATAGTAAAAGACGAGCTCCAAAAGTTACTTAATGTAAACTTCGTTTACCCTATTTCAGATAGCCTGTGGGTTTCCCCTTTGGTTATAGTTCCCAAAAAGAATGGTAAATGGAGAGTTTGCATTGATTACAGAGAATTGAACAAAGCGACCTTAAAGGATCACTTTCCTTTACCGTTTATTGATCAAGTCTTAGATACTCTTGCAGGCAAAAAGTATTTTTCATTCTTGGATGGTTTTAGTGGTTACAATCAGATTCAGGTAGCACCTGAAGATCAAGACAAAACCACATTTACTTGTCCATGGGGAACTTTTGCCTACCGAGTACTCCCTTTTGGATTGTGTAATGCACCTGCAACATTCCAAAGGGCAGTACTAGGAATCTTTTCCGATATAATTCATGATTGTGTAGAGGTTTATATGGATGACTTTACAGTTTATGGTGATTCATTTGAAGAGGCATTAGGAAATTTGGAAAAAGTTCTTATTAGGTGTAAAGAGACTAACCTTTCATTAAGTCATGAGAAATGTTTTATGATGTTTACTGAAGGGATTGTTTTGGGCCACCATATTTCAGGAGATGAAATTAAGGTTGATAAATCAAAAGTTGAAGTCATCTCCAAGTTACCAATTCCAAATTGTCAGAAAGATGTTAGAAGTTTTCTTGGGTTTACTGGTTATTATAGAAGATTCATCGAAAACTTCACCAAAATAGCATCTCCTCTCTTTAAATTACTTACCAAGGACTGTGAATTCAAATGGGATCCTGACTGTCAATCTACATTTGAAGCTTTAAAAACCAAAATATCTGAAGCACCCATTTTAAGGGGACCAAATTGGAAACTCCCTTTTCACATTTCAACAGATGCTTCAGATACAGCTCTAGGAGTTGTGTTAGGTCAAAAGGATTTAATTCCTTATGCCATTTATTACACCAGTAAAAATTTGACTCCCACTGAGTTAAATTATACTGTGACTGAAAAAGAGTTCTTAGCCGTTGTTCATGCAATTAACAAGTTTAGGCACTACATAACAGGCTATGAAACCTTTGTCCATGCTGATCATTCTGCCATTAGATATCTCATGAATAAACCTGTTACTAATGGCAGAGTCACAAGATGGCTTTTACTTCTACAAGAATTCAACATTACTGTGTTAGATAGACCAGGAAAGCAAAATACAGTAGCCGATTTCTTGTCTAGAATTCAAAATACTAATGAAGATTCTCCAGTGGAGGAAAAGTTTCCGGATGAATATCTGTTTGCAGTAACTACTAAAACTCCTTGGTATGCAGATATTGCTAACTATTTGGTTATAGGGAAGCTACCTCCACATCTATTTCCTAATGAAAAAAGGAAAATCATTCAGGAGAGTTCAAAGTATTCTTGGATTTCTAATGAATTGTTCAAAACAGGGCTAGATTGTGTGATCAGAAGATGTGTTCGGGAAGATGAAATGCCTGACATCCTTAAGGCATGTCATGATGAACCATGCGGTGGACACTTTGATGACAAGAGGATGGCCTATAAAATCCTTTCTTTAGGATATTATTGGCCTTCTCTCTTTAAAGATGCAAAACAATATGTCAGAAGATGTGACAGCTGCCAAAGA
>APFE030815266.1:0-11227 GCA_000404065.3 Pinus taeda | reverse complement strand
AAATGGTTAGAGTTCTTATCCAATTAAAGTTGCATATATTTTGATGTGAAGAGAAATGTATCACATCTATTTGCATTTCTTGTTAACGGAATGCAAGTTGCAGATTTTTACCAAGAAGGTGAATGGAAAAAGTTGAGTAGGAGGCTCACTTTATTGTTGCAACATTATATTCATTTCATATTCATAAGTACAATGTACTTAAACGAAAGTTAAAGGATGAAATGCATGCATGAGAATGATGTGCATGAGCACAGGGATGTTGATGATCTCCTTGTATTTGAACATGTATGAGTGATTAACTTGAAGGGTTGATTAATTTGTTGTAAGCATGCATGTAATGCAATATTAACTTGAGAAAAGTTGATTTGGTCTCCAAGGTGGAGATGATGATGAATTGTTTCATCTTTGAAAAAGAATTGTAGAATTCTTTTTCTACATGCTTGACTTGAAGGGTCAATGGTCTTAAAGGCATGTTTTGTTGGCTTGTTATCTAGTCAATCATTTGTATGCAGATGTAAGACATGGAGGTAATTCACAAGATGTGAAAATCTATTTCTTTTGATGAAGCAAGAGTTTAGGCCATCCAGTTTTTGTCTGTGATTCTTTTGTTCTTGACAAGATGTCAATAGAACATTTTTGTAACAGATATAAATGAAAATTTTTGTGAAGAAGATGTAACTTCACATTGGTTTGAGCCACCTTAGATCAATGATCAAGGTAGAGAAGTTCAAACTACCTTCTGTGACCTTCTCAGTGGGAGTTCTACAAGAAGTCAAGGAGGAAGACAGGTCTTCCCAGGATGACAAGCACATCCAGGAAGGGAGTGTTCAAAGACTTTGATTCAAAGGCACTATGCAAGGAAAGTGTATGGAGGCTGAAAGAAGAGGGTGAGGTACTCTCATTTATTGTTCATATCAGTATATCAATCTTTTGGAGTCCAAAAGCTTTTTAGTGGGAAGGCGTGATCCAAAATGGATCTAACATAAACTTCTAAGTCTATGAATTTTCCTCACATAGGAAAAATGAAAGTCAAAGGATGCTTTTGAAAATAGTCTCATTGCATAGATCTCTTTATTCTGAATCTAACACAATTTGAATGGGCTAAAATGGACTTCGGATGAAGAAGTTATTGTAAAAAGCAATTTTCCCATTGTCCTTTGAAAAGGAGGAAATTTCTTATAAATGGGACTTAATGGAGAATATGTGTCTCTTAAAGAAAATTGCATCAGAAAGGTTCAAAGGGAGGACTTAAGTAAAGGCGGAAGGACTCCTTGATTAGCGATCTCTGACATATCACATCGGAGGAAGGTGTCATGCGATATCGAAACCCCAGGCTGTTTACACGTGTGATTAGCGATTGCGATATCGGTGATCGACGATCAGGTCACGCAAATACCAAGGGGGACGTTCCATGCGACATACGCCGATGCAATGGGTTGATGGCAATAATGCCAACAGAGTGATCGATGATCGATGATCGGCCAATCCCTTATACAAGGGTCATTGCGACTTGCGACATGCGATTGCGATATGCGATCGGCGATCGGCACAAAGGAGCCATGCTAATGCAACGTGCGATTGCGACATGTGATAAAGGCCAAACCTGATAAGGTTATGGACCTAATTTCATAATATTTGAAATCCGATTGAATGGCTCATGATGTGTTTTGCATGCGTTTTCCTGTGCATTTCCGTTATTTTGCTATTTCAGCCAGAGGAAGGCAAAACGATCAGGTGGCCATGCCTGCCGGTTCCTTTCCATTTGTAAACGGATTCTTGTAATGAAACAGTCGGTATTCAAAAATGGAGGTGACTGTAACTGATGTATTACAAAAAGGATAGGGAGCTCAATTTACAGGGCTGCTAAAGATTGATGGGATTCGCTTCGAGGTCGAGCGAACCACTGATAACACAGAGAGGCAGAGTTATACTCAAGAGAAGCGTAGAGAAGCCCAAGAGGCTCAAAGATGCTTGAATGCTGAGTGTAAGCCAAGAGGAGGCACTCTGTGGAGTCGGCATGACATAGAAGCAGAGGGTCTCTTGGAGCTTGAGCGAAAACAAAAGCTCATGAAAGCCAGAGAAGCCACCAGAGGTTGGGGACGATGGCAAAGAGGTGATTCCTCAAAGAGTTGGGCACAACAGAGTTGCAGAGCTAGAGAGCGTGAGCGCAGTAGAGTTGCAAAGCCAATAGCCGAGAACCGAGAACCAAGAGCCAGAGCCAAGAGCCAGAGTTGACAGCCAGAGCCAAGAGCCAAGAGCTGAGAGCCAAAAGCTGAGAGCCAGAGCCGAGAGCCAGAGCCAAGAGCTGAGAGCCAAGAGCTATAGAGCCAAATAACCAAGGATAAAAATGGCATTCTAAGCCCATTGGTTCAGTTGTAAACCATTGGAGTTGAGTGTGGAACTTGTAAAATAATTCAAGCCATAATCGCAAAGAGCCTATTTGAGTTGACTAGAGCTCAAGGAGACGTAGCCCAAGATATCAGGGTGAAATCCATATTATATTGTTGTCTTTCGTGATTGTTTATTGTTGCATTGCATTTACTGTTATATGTTTAAATATCAGTTTAAACAAACAAACTCAAGCACTTGAACAATTAAAGGAAAACAAAGCATACACCTATTTCAATTTCGTTTAATTATGCAAATTATCAATCATAAGCATAGATCTTGGAAATTGTTTAATATTTGGAGTGGGAGAGGTTCTTGTAAGCAGATAAGAAGCCTTTAGTGCCCCATTTCAGATCACTGAGAGTATGCTCTATCAGTAAGAACTTGTTGTAGAAATATGGTGATAGAATTATAATTGCTCAAGAAATTTAATCTAAATCAAGAGACACCATTCTACACTAATCTGCAGAAACTAATTCACAATTTATAAAAACATTCATAAACATGCATCAATCACATACACAAGTACAAAAATGTATCTAAGGGAATCCAACTGGTAAAAACCCCTTAAGCCTACTTGAATTATTCAAATGAATAGAGAATCCATTACAATTGCTAGCTCTAACTCTAAGCTCAACCTACAAAAGAATAATTGTTCTCTTTGCTCAATGAGAAGCTTTGACCCAGACTTAATGAATTTATTCCCCCACGTGGGCTCTTATTTCCTTGTGCAAATCGTGAGGACATTGGCCCCTATTTTTTAGAAATTTCCTCTAAATTGATTATGCAGTTCCCAACGATTGATCATTGATTGCATGCAACACTTGTACACTAAATACTAGTCTACAATTGATGTTACACTGCCTTGGAATCTCCACCACATCTGAGCTATTCAAATTCCTTGCATGCATGACTATTTTTGGTTGATTGATCAGTTAATTGGATGATCTCTGTGTTAGACTAATGTCCCACTGCACAACTGACCTCCAACTAGTTCTATCAAATGTTAGAACTAGTTTTACTAAGTACAACTGGAAATAACTGATCTGGATTGCTACAAATTAGTAACCAACACATGCAAACTAAACTCCAAGCCCACTAACACAAATTTATTGTTAGAAAATTATATATTACAGAGCAATGGAACACATAAAATATTGCAGAAATATAAACACAGAAAATGCATAAAACAAGAGAGAGACAGATATACGTGGTTCACCCAATTTGGGCTACATCCACGGAGAAACAACCAATCCTTATTTTTATATTATCCAGCAAACTGAAGAGATACAACCTACAGCAGATCTGCTGTAATTCCCTCTTTGCTCTCAATCTCCTCTCTCTTGCTCACTCAGAATACAGATATACATAGACGCAATAGAATTCCCTCATATATAGCGAGGGGTTGCTTTCTAGGGAAAAAAACCCTAAATTAAACATAACTTCTACCGTCAGATCTCCGCCTAATGAATGGCCCAGATTAACTACGAAATTACAACACTTTACAAGACAATTTTACATCTATTCTTAGCTTTGGGGGCATTGCCCCCTATCCCCCCACTAGGGGGGGCTCCCAAAGGTCGCAGTTGCACCCCTTGGACCCCCCTACAGCAAATATTTTATGGGCAGCATTGCCACCCCATTACGAATTGTGGTCCAATGCGGTGATACCTTTGAATACAGAAGATAATTAGGCTCCACACCCAACATTTATTGAGCTAACTGATTGACAAGAGCCATGACACACTAGTTAACTGCTTCCAAGTTGTCCGTTGATGTGAAAATTTTGAATTTTCTCATTCTGACCAAGGCTAAGTCCAATTAAGCCTTTCTTGCTACACTTCTCAACACTCTTCCTGTGAGTTTTTTAGTATGCTAGTAAATATTAATGGTTTTCATGTAAGAGGAATTGCATGCTCTAGTAGAGTTACCCACGCCAAGTATCCATTCACTGGTTTCACGGTCCAATTTCCTATCTGGAATTAAACTTTGGGCTTCTTAGATTTGTTCTTCAACATCAAACATTACTCTTTTGACTACTTGAAGGATACTTTCTCTATATTGGGTCATAACCACTTGTGCTATTGATTGGGCATGGGTTTAGCTAAGGGGGGGAAGCAAGATTAGGGGCAAGGGAGAGTCTGAGTTGTTCTCTTCTGCCTCCATGGTGAGCAGAGGAGAGACCACCTCTTTCCATGACCCAGGGGCACCAAGGAGGGGTTGAATGAAGTTTACGGTCCTAGGGAGGGAAGGGGAAATCAAATTCAAAGTTTAGATGGGGAGTAGAGGCAAAATAGAGATAGTAGGAACTCTAAGAAGGGGCACAAGGAGGGTGACTAGGATGCGAGAGAAGGATAACCCAACTTAACAATGAGTAAGGCACTCCCAACAAAGAGAAACATTAGAGGTAGGGGGTGAAATGGAGGCTGAAAAAGCTCAAATTAAGTCATAAAAAACACACCTCCTCGAATTAGAAGATCCTGAGAGAGGATAAATATCCAAAAGATGATTAATCCACAATTCCTGCAAAACTTTGATAGAAAAATGTCTATAACTAAATGGTTGTGCAGAACATAAATTACAATTGTAGAAAACCTGAGAATCCTTATCTAATTTTTGCAATGAACTAGAGGTAGTGCACTCTAGACTGAGTATTTTCAAATTGCAAACTATTATCAATCTTGCATGCAACGACAATTCTATTATAGCATTGAATTTTAATTTCCTCCTTTCCAAACCTATAATATTTGACAATAGTAGGACTATAAAAGGCTAGGAGTGCCCATGAGAAATAGTGGCATGGAACTCAATAAACCATACCGAGAGCTTCAACCCTCCCTCCTCAATTTCCATTACTCCATCTTGTGTTACGATATATTATTTCCTTCTTGTTAATCACCATAATTAATACTTGAGTGCTCTTGCATTTAGAATTCAAAACAAATTTCCCTTCACTAGACTCCCACGCAATGAAGGCTATCATCACAATGCCCTCCCACAAACTAAACAAAATACCAAACAAGCATATTTTTAGGCTAAGCCATCCATATCAAATTTGATGGGAAGCCTACCACCCATATTAAATAGATGGGTTTCATCTCAATGTGAGAAAGTCGCCTCATCAGATGTGCACCCACCTTGGGGAGCTTTGTCCATTTCTACAATTTCTTTGCACATGGTTCTTAGCACATCAAGAAGAGGATGGAGATTTTTTTTTCCAACATATCTACTTGTATTGTAGACCTTTCTTAGATAGTTTATTGGCCAACTTATTTCCTATTCTTCCTATATGTGATAGTACAAGGGATACTATTACCTTTAAGACTTTGATTCTTGTTAAGCCTACCATTAGTCTCCATCGTTTTTGAGAATTTGGGGGGCTAGATCCATTTTGTAGTTTATTTATCATTATGACAATAGTTTTATAATCCCCTTATGTTATAAATTTTTGATAATTGAGATGCTTGGATATTATTAGGCCTTGCTCCAAGGATGAGAGTTTTTCCACATTATTAGTTTCATTTCCCAGAATTCCGATATAAATGTGAGTAATTTACCCAGGATAATTTATAAATACGCCTCTGAAACTAGCAAGGCGAAGATTACCCCTAGAGGCTCTATCAAATTTTAACTTTAATAAACTAGGAGAAGGTGGTAGCTATTTGTTAGGATTTCAGGGAATGGGCTAGGGTTGTGTTGCTTGAAAATTTGTAAAATATTGGTTGAGCCCCAAAAGTGTGAGAATATGTGATTCCTTGGAATTACATTCCCAATATTGTGTAGACCACTTGAGATTATGAGGATTGTTTCGCTTACCCTTCCCATTATGGAGCTCTAATAGTGTCCCCATTTAATGACTAATATTTGAATATTCTTCTATTCCTTTCCTTCCATAATTCCCATGTTATAAATCTCGGGAAAATTTCCATGTTCAATTCACTTTAGTACTTTTAAAAGGTCCAAAATTCCATTCATCAAGTGTTGAATGAATATTGGTTCCGTTCCAATTCTGATTGTCTAAAAATTATGGCCAAGTGATCCCATATTTCTAATGCAAATCTATAATTGTTAAGTAGATGCTTAGTTGTTTCTATGTTTTCCCAACAGAGGCTACATCTAGATAGACTTTGAAAACCCATTTTTGGAGATTTTCCCAAGTTAAGATTTTGTTTTGCATGAAAGTTAGAGGAAGAGGGTCACCTTTGGCTAGAATTTGGAGTCCCATAGCCTTTTCCATTTAGTTTTACTAGGGTTTCCTTCTATGCTAGCTATTAATCTACAAGGCTCCTTTAAGCTAAAATATCCTTTAGGACATTTTCCCTATCGAAGGATATATTTCCCATTTTAATTCTTCTACTTTATGTTTCATGTGTGATGACTACTTGTGTTTCTCATCTTATGTGCACTGGCCAATGCGTGCACTTCTGCCACTGCCTCCATTGTTGTTGAGATTGAGGTTGCGCCCAATACTAGTAGACTAGTACTATACCTTACAATATCAAACAAGTTTTTAACTCATTTACCTCTCCTTTTTCCAATTTGGGCCCATTGCTACTAAGAATCCTCCCAAAAGAGGAATAAGTTTATGTTTTGATTTCCACGATGAATTCTATAGATGAAATCCCTTAATTCCACCCCCCTATCCAAATTATCAAACTATCATTTGTTCTTGCCATGTATTTTTGCTTCCATAAATTACTCCATAAAGTTGATGGGTTTTTAAACCATCACTAGCAAGTTTTGGCTCCTACTGATTAATTGAGGATTTTAAGGTCTCTCAGTCCCAAACCACCGAGATGGTTAGGATAGCATAATTTTTCTAAAGTGATAAGGACACATTTTTATTGTTATTTAGCTCCCCCTAAAATAAAGATATTTGTATGTTTCTTAATTTTTTCTCATAATAGCTTTAGGGGTTGAGGAGGATGAGAATATGTACATAAAGATAACGTGTAGAACTAATTTAGATATTTTTGAATACACATCATTAATCATATCAATATTATTTCAAATAGTTAAATTATACAAAATTTTAAATAAAATTTATTTAAAAATATATAGAAATAATAAAAAACGGTTTACCATTATATCTTTTTTATTTTAATTAAAACTTAGTAATAATTAGGTTTCACTATTTAAAATGTATTTTAAAATACATAAATGAATTATGGCGCTCAAAAATCCCTAAAAGATTAAGATGATATAAGTTACAAAACTCACAATTACCATTGTAAAAAGTCCCACCAAATTTTAAAATAAAGTTGAAAGAAACACTTTGCGAAAAGGACGGTCTCTCAAGGTCTTTTGGGTATTCGTGAGGGTGGCTAGGTAGAGTTCAAAATTCAGAATTTAAATTTCACGTTCGCATAGTTTTTTAGTAATTAATGCAGAGTGGGCCAGAGCAGCCATGTAAGCAGGTTCTGATAACCTGCAATCGGTAAGGGTTGCAACACAACGTATGTGGTTGATTGATTATTCTCGTGAATAAGTGTGGAAATCGCTTGCCTGACCACAACGTCTCTGGTTGATTGAATATTCAATCGTGGATAAGTGTGGAAATTCCTTGCATGACCACAATGTCTGTGGTTGATTGACAGTTCTTGTGGATGAGTGTGGAATTTCTTGCCTGGGCCCTGAACACAATGTCTGTGGTTCATTGATTATTCTCGTCGTGAATGAGTGTGGGAATCTCTTGCCCGAGCACAACGTCTGTGGTTGATTGATTATTCTCGTGAATAAGTGTGGAAATTTCTTGCCCGAGCACAACGTGTGTGGTTGATGGATTGTTCTCGTGAATAAGTGTGAAAATTTCTTGGTTGAGCACAACGTCAGTGGTTGATTTAGTATTCATTGTCACGGATAAGTGTGGTAATTCCTTGCCTTGAATAAGCACAACATCCGTGGTTGATTGACCATTCGCGGGAAAGAGTCGCAATTCGTTGCATGGTCACAAGCGTTCCTGCATCCTGATAATGGTTGACTGTTTATTCTCGTGAAATTTTAATATTGAAAATTTATCCTGCAAATATGAGTGACTTGCATAACCTTTACTTTTATTGTTAGGCCAGAAATTTTGATTTTTAATTAGCTTTCAAATTTTTAAATAAATTTAATAAAATTTAGAAAAGTAAAAAAAAAAAAAATAATTAATATTTATTTATTTATTTTTTAAATGTAATAATATATATAGTTATTTTTTATCGGTTGAAAATAATTATTTTTGTGGTTTTAAATTGAAGTATGGGATATAAAAATTATCTTAAAAAATAATGGTTTATAACAAAATATCATGTGGATAGCTTTTATTATTTTTTATGCAAAAAAAATATTTATAAGATTAGAAAAGAAATAGTAGCAATATTAGAAATTTCAGCTAGAAAAATTAAAAAATTGTTTGGTTTTTGCATTAGTCATAAGTCTTTTTGCTTGCTTTTTATTTTAGTTTATTGCCTTTTCATTTCAAATTTTCTAATTTTAAAAAGATTCATAATTACATTTATTTTCAGGTTGCAAACCAATTTCAAAATATGTGAGGGTTTTTGAAATATGTTAAAACCCTCACTTAGTAAAATATTAATAACTTTAATCTTTTTATATTTCTATAATTTTAATAAAATTCATTGATTGCTATATCAATTTGGACTTAATGTGAATTTTAATAAACGATAAACTATATAAAAAGCTATGCAAATAGTTATATATACATGCTGCCATACTTTCATTATAGCAATATTACATATTAGACTTGTTGATATTGCATACATACATACAAATTAATATAGTTATATTAATTAAATAATCAATAAATATTAATACATATCAATTCATAATAAGTATCAAAACTTATCTCATAATACATCAATTGATGATGATGATGATGATGGTGGTTAACGTCCACTGAGACCAAACATTGGTCTATTAGACCTAAAGAAACAAACTATTTATTTTGATTTAAGATTTTATTCCTATGCTCAAAAAGCTTGGAGAGAAGCCTCGCATGCTCACTATAATTTTGACATTGTAAAAGGCTAGGAAGGTCAGTATTGTTACAAAGATTGTGAAACTGAGATCTAATGTGGTTGTACGCGGGGCACTCTAAGAGGAAGTGGTTTTCATCCTCGATGTTCCTATTCTCACATATATGGCAGATCTTTTCCATCTTTAGGAACTGCCCAACGACCTGTTTCACTATGGAGCTCATGAGAATTCGTTCCAATCTTTGCTATATTAATTTTCTTCTTTGAGCTAGTTAAAATAGAGAGATACTTTTGATCTTCTAGGGTGGGTTGATGACCTTCTTATAATAACTTAATTTTCTTTTAGCCGCTAAATCTTTCTCACAACACATTTTTTCTTTGAACTTAGAAGTAACAATATCTTTAATGTTATTTATGTTTTGCAATGCATCATTCTCGTTGATCTCCCAATAGTTTAACCAAGCCCTCGTGTCTTTATGCCACCCCCGATTAAGCCTTAGGTGGTTTTGGATGGAATTTAAAGCTAGCTTAGGAAGTCTATGATCGTCTATGTTATTGAGTTTGTGCTTGTACAACAGAAACCTAATCATAGCTAGGCTCTCAATAGGGGAAAGACCTGCTTCTATAATGAGAATAGGATAGGGTGTATTACTTTTAATTTTCAGGTTATAAGTTATAAAACGCTTCTGGATTTGCTCAATCTTTCTCCATGATTCTCCAGAGATGTTGCAACCCCAAACCTCACAACCATATAAGATAACAGTAGTGACTAAAGTTTCGAAGACGAACTTCTTTTTATCCCACATTATGAGGTTTGTTGTTTTACAATTATTTTCTCAATGCTATGGTTCCAGTTGAGCTTGTGATGAATATCAAATCCTAGGTTCTTGTAAGAATACACTTCCTCCAAGTTATTATTGTCATACATAAAATTAGCATAAGTGTCCTTCTTGGATTTGATAATCATAACTTTTGTTTTTTCAGTGTTAACAGTCATACCCATGGTAGAGCAGACATCCTTAAGAAGCCTGAGTTGCTTATCAAGATCAGATGGGCACCTTACGAAAAGAACAATATCATCAGCATGGAGAAGAAGGATGACGACTCTCCTAGCTAAGATCGTGACATCAAATTGTGCTTCCTCTAAATAGCCTTCGAGCTTATCGATGTAAATGCCAAATAGGGTAGGGGAGAGGGAGTGACCTTGTTTAACTTCGATGTTATACTTTATATTATATATATATTTATATATATATACAATAAAAACATAATAATAAAACGTGCTACCTATAACTTAATTTGAATAGGGTTAATTAAACTAAAAATATTGAATTCAAGTTAATGTTAAGGTTTAGAATCTAGTTAATTTAGGTGGAGAATCTAATACTACCTAACGACAATAATAATGTCTTATTGTAGTGATAATATTTTTGTTAAGAAAGTTGTTCTTGCCATATATATTGTAAAAATATGCTCAATATATTACTTTAAAAAAATATAAATTACAGAAATAAAGTTGTTTTATTTAGTTAGATATTTGTTATTTGAATTGATAGCCATTTTAATTTATTATTGATAAATTTTTAATGGTTTTTATTAATATTAAGTAAAATTATATAATTAAGTTTGCACATTTACATTTTTATGTCTAAGTGTTGAAGAAAATATAAATAATGGTGAACAACAATAATAATGTCTTATTGTAGTGATAAGATTTTTGTTCAGAAAGTTGTTCATGCTAGATATATGGTAAAGATAGGCCGAATATATTACATTAAAAAAAAATATAAATTACAGAAATAAAGTTGTTTTATTTAGTTAGATATTTGTTATTTGAATTGATAGCCATTTTAATTTATTAT